>CM068837.1:83937544-84007544 GCA_028554795.2 Sinohyriopsis cumingii
ATGGTTACATACTCACGGATGAGGGAATTCATTGGTCTAGTCATATATCAAAAACTTGCAAAAATGGTACTTACAGCTGTCTTGCTTGGCGCTCAGCAATAAGAAATTAGTGTTAGGACGGGATGGCTGGGTGTCAGGATAGAACTACCAGTGGCTACAGGAGCCATCGCAGGACTCTAATCAAATAGCGACGCTTTGAAACGCTAAAAGAGTCCCACCAAAAAAACTACCAAAAAGGAAACGTATATCTGATATAAAGTCATTTCGTACGTTTCAATCGAAGTCACGCTGACACAATAGCAGATAAAATCATTGATGTAACAGTCACACACAAATGACCTGTCCCGCTTACACTGATAAACTCTTGCTGATACATCGACAAACTATCTCCGTCATGCTTAACATATCCGCGTCATATATGTCCAGCAGGGAGGATTTATCGGACCTAGCTTCGACTGTACTGCCAGGACTGATCTGCATCAGAAGGTAGGCTTCAGCTTCTGTAAATAACTAGGTGGAAGTGCCTGAGAAAGAAAGCTTTTGATCAACTTTCAGAGGCATCTTTTCTAAAGATCAGATTCCCAAGCCGGATGAGAGCTGGGTCATTAACCTGCAAAATTATCACGATTGACAGGGCACTCAGTGGGTTGCAATATTCAACGATCCTCATTCTGGCAATGTGCAGGGTGTCTATTCGTTTGGTTAGCCTCCTCCCGACGATTTTTTGTGATATATTCGTTCATCACACAAATGAGCTGTGTATAACTCCTTACAACTTCAAAACGTCGTCGATAACAAGTGTGATTGGTAGTTCACCGATTACTCCCTTTGGATGACGTGAAGTAAAATACCCCGATAAAACCTTTGGATCTAAAGCATACAAGGTAAGTAGTATCATGGAATCGTGTCTCAAGTGTAAAACCAAAATAAAGAGCGTCGATAAATGGTGGTTGTTGAAACCAATAGGCGCCTCATGATAAAACCTAGGCGTGCTGTTTGTGGTTTTTAAAAAAAAAAAAAAAAAAAACAATTCATAAAAAACATTTGATGGACACTAACATTGAGAAGGTTTTGTATAAAACATGCGTTACTGCAGAAAATGTGAGCTCAATACGAGCTGCGAAGAACTTGTCATGGAAAGAAATCTGTGAGTGGGAGATTGTAAAGGATGCAGTGATCGATAAATTATCGGAAGAGCCATGGATATCCAAGCCGTCATCGGAAAAAACTTCTATATCTCGTAGCGAATGGACGTTGCCACGACTTAAATACACAGGGCGATGTAATCCCTTAGTACAAAAACGGGATAAATACGGTAAGCCCCTCGAAGGACAAGAACCCTACAACGGAATTAATGCCATATTCATGCACCACGATATGTGTTACAGAGATCATCCTGAGGTTATATGGGGGATGCTATCAAGCCATGCTGAGGGACTTAAAGGAACTCAGGCCTAAACATTTCAGAGAACGTTCAGTCCGAGCACCGGCATTACTTTTCACAAAATAATTTGCTTCATGAATATTGAATGGTATTATATGAACTTGGGGCCTAAAATGTACTCAAAGTATTCAAATATATTTTTTGGTTGGGTTATGTATGATGTGCTTAACGCTTCCCCATGACTGAAAACTGTACGTTAAGAAAATGGTCATTTGTAAACAATATGTTTACATAGCTATGTTTACATTCATGTATGTAAGTCGTACACAACATGTTTACATAGCAAGAAATCACTGTTAGCTTTATGTTTTGTAAGTTTAAGTTTATTTTTTCGTACGGTAGTCTTCAATTATAGTACGTTTCCGGTTAAAATCTGTATAAAGAAGGAATTGATTCGTGTTTAGTAGATCAGTTCGTGGAATCCTTATGTTATTAGAGTTTATATCTGTATATATACATATTAAAACTTCATTAAAAGAATTTCCGAAATGAATCATTTTAGTACATCAGGATATTAAAGACTCTTGATATTCATGCAGACTTCTGGTAGAACATTTGAGATTATCTGGGATTTTGTTCATAATACTGTAATTCTCTCTTAAAGTTTTACTTAATACCATTGCTGTGGGTGTATCTTTCTTTCGGTTATTTAATGTAACACCTAGTGGCTCATCATCCTACTCGTAACCACTTAGGCCACAGGAGCCGTCCCATGACTACATAACATCGGCCATGGTTATTATTGAATACATAACTCTGGGTACGGTTATAAAGGAATCATACAAATATGCATGCTTATTAATGTCACGTTTTGTTTCTAATCCTTTTTCCAATTTAGGCGAATATCATTCTTAATAAGGTATATACATTATTGGATATGTTTATTAAATAATGCATAGCATTGTGCATGGTAGCAAACGGATATAAGCATGCATCATTGGTTGCATAGCATTGATCATGATGAACAAGGTAGAACTAGAATTGACCACGGTTACCTAATCATATTATATATATATATATATATATATATATATATATATATATATATATATATATATATATATATATATATATATATATATAAGTCAATGATAAAAATATATAATAATACAAAGTTTGGTGAAGTTGTTCACAAACAATACATGTCTCCAACATATTGCAAATATAAACATAATTACTGAGTAAAAATCTCATCACAAATTTTATTTCATAATGAATTAAGTGTTATATCATTATTGTTAATTCCTTTGGTCATAGCGGCAAGAACTTCTCATCGTTTTATATGTTTGACAAATTATCACACCGTCTGACATCTGATATATAAAATATTTCATATTTTAATAAAGCATTCTGAAATGACAAACAAATTTAGGCCAGTGAATTGAATTAGAATATTACTCCCTAATGTGCATCTTTCCCGAATCGTATTTGACTGTATTCGTCTAAGACCGATTCGTATGCTGAGTCGTCAGATAAATAAGAGGAATACCGGTTTTAAAGTATTTGTCGTTGGATGCAACCAATGTTAATATGTAGGTCTAAAATGCTTAATGCTTCATTTACGCTTGCATTTTTCATCGCTAAAACTTGCATTTATACAATTTTAACTTTCAGCATACATTTCTCAGTTTTAGTATGCGTCCTACTTTGCCGCTTTGCTTAAAACGTTTTTAGTCTTACCTACTTTGGCTATTGGCGCGATTGAAGATGACTAATGTTTAATAGATGCTGTATCTAAATTATATTTTTTAAGATTCAAAGCGCATCTTCATTTTATGCGTAATACGTTGTTTGAAATCGGAATCCTAAGCCTGAATCATCTTTTTGACATAATATGTTAATACGAAAATGTTTTTCCAAATTCACAAATACGACTTGTACAATAGTATTAGGAAAACATATGTAGTTTGTTAGAATGATGAATATATTTGAAAACCTATGCTACTGGCATGCAGTTGGTTTGATTTTGAGACGTAAAACTTGTGAGTTGAGCAAATAATTTGAGAATCGATCTTAATTTCTAAGAATCTCCGCAGAATTTTAGTTTTAATTTTTATCCATCTATTGTTAATTGTAAATGACATAATACAAATTCAAGATTTGCTTTTTGTTTCTCGAGAATTGTACATTGTGTACAGAAGTAATACCAACAGTCATCAATTTCAGTATCATGTATAGTAAGGTTGCTGTGAAGCTATGATGAGACATGATCAACTATTAGTTTAGATTCACAAAACACGAATCTGTGTATTATACGATGGTTATTATATTTAAAATAAGGTATCGTGATGATTTTCTCTGTAAGAAGCAATAACAAGAACTCCGATGTTCAATCAATGTTTCGAACATTTTCTTAAAACTTAAGATCATCGTGTGCCGAGCCGTACATTCCTTAAAATCGATTCATCCCTCATGCAGCAAGGCAACACATTACGCTATGAGAGGTTTCCACAGGTTTCTACCAGTTTATGTTCCTTATGACATAAGTAAAAAGGAGGAACAGCAAACACTGTTTTACTGATTTGTGTAATATGTTTCGCTTATTTTATGTTTTAGTATTAAGTGGAAATATATTGGAGATCACAAGAGTATACGGCGACAGTTTTTGTATTTAGTTTTATTCGCTGTGGGTGAATGAACCTTCGGTTCACTTAACTGACTTATGCCAACACTTTGAAAGGCATATATATATATATATATATATATATATATATATATATATATATATATATATATATATATATATATATCTATGTATGCACAATATTTAAAGCAATTTGCTCAAAACAAGTAATATTTTAATTTTTGTGTAGATAGGTAACAAAACAGGAAAACATATTCTAGATGAAACTCTTTATTTTAGTCTTCATGTAATATAAGAAGGCTAAAAAAATTAAGTTTTAGCAAAAAACAAATTCTTAATCATTGGCGAGTACTTTTCAAACTGTGTTGTTTCCATTCTTTTTGTCGCGTTGTTTAATCGCTTGTCTACATATATGACTAAAACACATTGTTCGTATTACACTTGCCAAATAGAAAGCACATACCCAATTTTTACTCGAATGTAAGTACTTAAGCTGAGTTCCAGTGGTTGGAAGTACCAATGGATAGGTTACGGAAGGTCTTGGGAAAGATGCCAATCTGCCCCCTCAGATTCTCACATTCATGATGTGAATGCAGAAGTTAATGAAAAACTTTTTCTTGTAGAATTTAAGGTCACCAGCTGTAAATAAAGGCATTCATAAAAGTTACCGAAATACGTTAATCAACACATACCATTCCTACGGAAATAGTCTGATAGAAAGAGTTCGATACAAAAGAATCAAAACGTGCACAAAACTTCAAAAAGTGAGCATGGAAAAATTACAACAAGACATGCATGGTATTGACAGTATGATGCATGACTAACAAACCTAAACACTAATCAAGTTTTGTTGATATGATTAATTTCTTGTGCATTATTTTAAACATGTCATGACTGATGCAAATAAAACATGAAATAAACATATAAAGACCATGTCATTTTTATCATCTACTTTAAACGCCTCTAAATCAACAATATTGTGATATAACATGGCATTTTGTATCCCTGCACAATCCGTGATATAATACATTACATTCAGATAATGGCATTGTTTTGTCTGTGTATCTCTGCGCAGTATGTGATATAATAAATTGCGTTAATAAACACTATATTAATGTTTGTTGATCCATGCACAGTCTGTCATATCACACAATTCGTTAAGATATACAAATGCCTTAAATCATGATTCTAATCATCCAAGTAGAAATTATCAAATCGTCTCATTCGTGAATATAAAATCATCTCGAAGTAAACTGCAGACAACCCATAGTATTTAATTACCTGGGACGGTCCCGGAGAATATCGTATGACCCTTGTACGTAATACACACTGTAAACACCTTTTCATACGACATATGGGTCACACTGAAGCAGGCTGCAATGCACAACAATACGTTAGCAGGTATGAACGTAAACGATCATCGATATAAATCAGTGTGAAATACTCGTTTGCATTACAGAATTAACTGGTAATGGAATCATTTAACGTATATTTTTTATACGAGATATCTGCCTTCAAACTGAATCACCATTTGTATTGTTATGAAACCATCACACTCATATCTCAAAGTGTGTAGTTTATACATTTAACCAGGTAAAAGTAGTTTTCACGTCCATCAATCATATATCAAAGACTGTAGTTTATGTGTTTAACGGGGTTGTAATTTTCGCATCTGTGCAATCATGTCTAAAATATTGTTGCTTACACACTTTATGGGGTAGAAATATTTTTGATGGCCAATGAATTAGATCTCAAAGATAGGTTGCAGTTTATATATGTTCGGGGTAGAAGTTGTTTTCACAGTTGTGCAATCATATGTGAAAGATTATTGTTTACAAATTGAAAGGAGTATAAGCAATTGTGATGGCCAGGAAAACACCTCTAAAAACAGGTTGTTTATTTTCTGTAAGAAGCTTTGTACCCGCAAGAACTAAAATAAAAAGATTCACAAACTAGCAATAACACAAACGTTACATTCGTTTCTTTGCAAAGCTCGTGAACTATCAATATTTGCATGATCATTGTCAGAATGAGGCTGCGTACTCGTGCAAAGACTAGAACTGTGTTAATATTGTCCAACAACAACATGCATTATATAGCTTTTCCTTTTATCAATCCATTATATGCGTTAATATGAATGGACCAGTACATACATAAATGAACATGAACCGATTTGGGACTGTAATATTTCACGTGCAGATACCTTCTCGCAAGGTAATCATACCCGATATAGTTTATACCAATTATTGTCATTTTTGTTTTGTTCTCAAAGCCATTAAAATGAGTGACATAGCTACTACAGGCTATTTACAAGGCACATAATGTGGAAAAAGCATTTCATCATTTTTTGTACGATTCATTCCTGATCAATTAATTGGACATAAATTGCTGTGCATTTAGCTATCAATCTAAGGTAACGGAATATAAATGTATAGGACACTAACAATATTCATTCGTTAGTTGGAGCAGAAGATGCACATCATTTCCGATTCGTCTAGCTATCGTTTCTATTCCGAAAACAGTATATGGTTGTTATGCTTATCTGATCGAACACCAAGTTATCAGGATATGCGTACGTCCAAAACATAGCAGTTTGTAACCACGGAAATTATGTACTCGAACATAAAATGAATTTTCTGCGTTTGCATATACTATATCTCAGAAATGCAGACAATTGAAAACAGTTGAAATCGGTCATATCAAATAATAATAGTAAATATACAAACTGGTCATTTCAAGTAAAAATACAATCGAGACCATCCCATATCAATTTCGAAAATTACTTTGGATTCTCTCTTTGGATTCAAACGACAGTGAATACAGTATGATAGGAACTCAGAAAGAATACGTGTTTCGTTCATAGCTTGGTGAAATATTATTTAAAAATATTTTATTGGAAGACTAGGAACGATATAGCTTCGTATTTTACTCAGTGACTGGTAGAATTTCACCTTTAAAATGTTAAAGTCCAAAATCCGCATCAAAGGCATGTGTACGATAATTATTTTTGTTGTTGCTGGATGTTATGAATATTTTGGTTTAGTCCATGATTTTACCTTTCTTAAAACACCATTCGCAGCTGTTGTGACTGCATTCCATCGTCTGAAGGAATTAGAACAGATCAAAAATGGTTCCAATCTTCTGCATCTCGTCCAGTGCGCTAATCGCATCTGCAACACCATTGTTTAATTCAGTACTCATCTCCTCTTCTTCCAGAGTCCATGGTTGTTCAACTGAAATATAAAGTTTAATTATTTAATTGCAACTTTATTTCCTACCTTTCTAACTGCAAAGATTTCTTCAGTACACGCTTGGACACATACTTTTTTATTTACTTGTTAACTACTTGATCGGATAGACAAATATATCAAACATAAATAAGCTGAGTGTGGTTTCTTCTTCCGTGCATCTATTTCGTTATATGATGTCATTGCAACAAATAACATTTTTCCGATATTGTTCGATTTGTCCAGTACGAATTGATCATTTTATGCATAATATATATATATATATATATATATATATATATATATATATATATATATATATATATATATATATATATATATATATATATATATATATATATATACTATTATTTAAGGTGGGTCGTGGGCAGTTTTGTCGTCCTCAGACGGTTTCGTGGGCAGATAAAAGTTCGTGGGCAGATTTCCATCTGCCCACGAAGCACGTCGTCCTTTTCTGCACTCCTGTCACAAATATCAATAAAATAAATGCATATTTACGCTGCTGAATGTTAAACATTCGATAAATATTCATCTGCAAAATAAATAATTGCCTTTTTACCTATTTATTTCCATTTTTTCATTAATGAATTGAATTGAATATCACAACTTGAGTTACCTCCCATTATGTACTAGTATATATTGCACCTTAAAAATAGAGTGACCCGGAAGTAGTATGTTTCAAATTTACTGCCCATGATGACAGGGGGTCGTTACAAAGAAAATCAATGGATGGGGTTCTAACCTGTAACAATATAATATGTTAATAGTGTTACAGGTTATAACCCAAATCTGTTGATTTTCTTTGTAACGAGCCACTGTGCCCGTGATTATTATTGTGAGAGATCAAAACTGCCCGGGAACCAGGATGTGGAGTGAATAATCTGCCAATGTCGCCAACAAGCACCATACATATATACTATTTATTTTGATATCTAAGACGTTTTCAATAATGCTAATTAGTAACATTATAATGAGTGAGCTGTTATATGTCTTTCGAAATACCTCTATTCACTATTGCTGGTCTTGAGCCCAAACTAAGAGGATTGTGGCTGTCATTAGAAATACAAGTGATACCATTTATTTAAATCCAGGCTTAGTAAGTTCATAACTTCACTTAAGTTCATATTATATGCTGCTGCATTTTCTTCTCTCAGTCTACCATTAACAACGACAACAAAAGAAAAATGGTGTTTACTCAGAATTTGTTCCTATATTTATCAAAAAATTTGTTTTGGAACAGATATTTTGTTGGAAAAGCTGAAAGAATAAAATTGGGGGAAAATCATAATGGTATAATAATACAATTGTTTACTTATAATAAAATAATACTGGATTTAGTGTACAACATCCTTGCAATAATTAAATGGCATTGTGAATATGCAGAACCCCAATTCTTTAATGTACATGTACTGTTTAAGGTACAAAACTATTTTGCATACTTCATAACTTATTTCTCTAATAGTGCAAATAATAGGAGACAGAAGACATTTAGAAAGAATTAATTTGTCAAAATAAGTTAAATATCAAGATTAGTTTAATGGAAATTTGAAAATTTACTATTAAAGTAAAATTGCCTATTTTTGAGAGAAAAATCCTAATAGTAATACACATAATTTTATTTAAATTAGCAGTAATGTAGAGGATGCTGATTTATTTATGAAATATACCATAAACGTGTGTTTCATGTTCATTACTCCAAAGTAAAATACCCAAGAACCACCTCAGAAAATCAGTAATGACACATTCACGTAAAACACAAAACACAATTCTAAAAAAGTGATGGAGATGCAGTTATCAGTTGTGAGTCACATAGCTAACACATGCTGAGTAGCAGACTGGATGATTGGTATGGAACGAATTGTATTTGCCTTGTCAGAATAGTTGGTAAAGATTTTAAGAGGACTTCCTGGTTGGAAAAAAGTGAATTGGAGAAATGTATTATTTTTTTCATCGTATGTGTCCTTGTTTCACTTCATTAATAATAATGATATGACTTTTGACAAATCTTTTTGTCCGAGTGACTCAATGCTGATAAGTGTAAAAAAATGTCGAGGCTGCGACAGATGTGTCCTCTGTAGAAATGGGTGTTTATTAAACTAGGTCAAAATTAGGTAGTGTAAAAATAGGAAGTGGAACAATACACAATATGGAAAACGCTCGCTGTGGAAGACATTGGGCGGACATACAGACACATCAAGATGTATTTAATAAGATTCATACACATATTATATACTGTTGTATAGCTCTCCTTGTATGCTTCAGATTTATACTATAAACATTGAAGTTTGTGATACCGAGACAAACGGCAATGGAAGATGCACGTATCAAGGTTGTGAAGATTGTTAAATTCACAAGCGATACAGAGTCAAATATACCAAAACTTTCATATTGCATTTTCTTACATTTCTACTATCACAGATCGATTTAGACTGATGCGAAACCTATCAATTTATATCAAATTTGTCAAAATCGGGGTTTATTTACTATTGTTATGAGTTATTCACCTGTATGGAAAACAATCGTATAGGAAGACATTAGGCGAAATGACAGACAAAGGAAGATATACTTAATAAGATACATACACATACTATTTACAGTTGTACGGCTTTAATTATATGCTTTAGATATATAGCAATAGCATCGAAATATGTAGTACGATCGCAAAACGGCAATGGTAGATTCACGTAGCAAGGATATGCAGATCGGTAAAGTCGCACCCGATATTCAGTAAAAAGAACAAAACCTTCTATTTTGCATTTTCACACATGTCTATTGGCACAGATCGATTTAGCATGATTAGAAACATATCAATTAAAATCAAATTTGTCATCTGATATCAAATGTGTCAAAACCGTTGTTTTTGCGATTGTTATGACTTATTCGCCCATATGAAAAACTTTCGTATAGGTCGGATCTAGGCGCACGGACAGACAAATAAAGACGTGCTTATTAAGATATATACACACATTTTATAATATTGTAGTTTTAATTCTATACTTCAGATCTCTAATATTAGCATCGAAGTATGTGCTACAATCACAAAACGGGAAGGGTGTATTAAAGTAGCAAGCATATGAAGATCGGTAAAGTCGCACCCGATATTCCGTAAAAAGTGGAACTTTTTTATTTTGTATTTTCACACACGTCTATTGGCACAAATAGATTTAGGCAGATGAGAACCTATATATTAATATGAAATTTGTCAAAAGCTGTGTTTGTTTACTATTGGTATAAATTATTCACCTGTATGGAAACCGTTCGGATAGGAAGGCATCGGGTGCACAAACAGACATATGAAACCGTACTTAATAAGATACATACACATATTATTTAATGTTGTACATCTTAAATTATATGCTTCAAATCTATAGTATTAGCATCCAAGTATGTGCTACTATCGCAAAACGGGAAGGGTAGATGCACATATCAAGGATATGAAGATCGGTAAAGTCGCAAGCAATAATGAGTCATAAATACCAACTTTTTTATTATTAATTTCTCGACTTTTTTTGGCACAGATCGATTTAAACTGATGAGAAACCTATACATTGATATTATATATGTCGAAATATATGGTTGTTTAAGATTGGTACAACTAATTTACCTATATGGAAAATCTTTGTGTTGGAAGGTATTTGGCGCACGAAAAGACAAATGAAGACGTACTTAATAATATATGTAAACATGTTATATGATGTTGTTTAGCTTTAATTTTATGCTTGAAATCAGTAGTATTAGCATCGAAGTATGTTGTAACCCCCCTCCCCTTAGTACGCTACTGCAAGCAGACTTTGTCAAATGCTAAGAGACACTAATTGCTCGAAAATTATAATTTAAAAAATATTTATGTATTTATGGACTCGTATATTATAACCTTATAATGCGCCTTCATTTTCCATCAGGTAGGTCTCCAGGTCGAGTTGTCATGAAAAACAGGAACCAGTATCGTACATTCTTTACTAAGCGACTTCTTCGATGGTGCAATGTGTCTATAGAGCGTCCGCCTCGGATGCGAGGGGTCGCGTATTCAAATCCCGGCCGAATCATACTAAAGACATAAAAATGGTACTAGCAGCTGCCTCTTTTGGTGCCGATCATTAAGAGGTTAGTGTTCGGATTAGCCGGCCTGGTGTCAGGATAGTGTGACTGGGTGGGACAAGTTTGTCTTATGTCCGCTAAAATGCAAAAGCCTACTGAACCAAGTCGAACAGGTTACGTATTATACAACTTATTTTCGAGGTTTCAGCGCCCCCCCCCCCCTTAAATGCGTACATATATTATCAGTATACCTCCATGCTCAAGCCTATGCATTTGGGTTACCCCCCCTCACCCCTCTATGCGTACATACTAAATGGACGGCCCCTAACCATTCATGAGATGGTATTGATTCAAATTTACGAGTGCGATTGTGATGTACGCATTTCCCTACACAAACACGGGATGGTATTATTCAACCGTACATGTCCACAAAACTATATATATTTATAGATATATGTATACAACCATGGTACATCAATTAGGTATCTAATTACATAATGACAGTGTAGTGGTTAGCAAATTTGAGAAATATACTTTTTTATTCAGACACCATGCCAAAAGGAAAGAACTAACTTACAGTTTACGCTGAACTAAATAAAATTTACTATTTTTGTTTCCAGCATGGTCGGAATATGTTTACATGTTTCATATTAGGAAACAATTTGCATTATGGCTAAGTATATCTAAGAAGGAAAAAAGATGTTCTTACAAACTCTTATTTTATTGGTGTATTGGTTACCTCTCAACATATGAACCATTCTTTGTCATCTCACGATTATAATCCGTATGTACTTAAGCGTTGTCTCATTTGTAGTGTTAATTTTTAAATGTATACTTTGCTTGTAAAATGATCCCACTTTATATAAATGTACAAACACCGCAATCGTGATGTGCTTACAGGAATACATTCTTCTGAGTTCTACTGAAGTCAGTTATTCAGTATAATTTGTAAAACGATATGGACTGATTGATAAAAGTGACTGTTTTCTTTACTTTGGTTTGTCGCAATATTTTTCTAACACAGTACTAATATACACTGGTCACACATGACGCCCCAAAGAAGCAGTTGTAGTTAATTCTTTTTTACCTGTAGTAATGGGATTTTTACAATATATGGCTGTGGCAGATGTACGTCGATTATCAGACAATGGTCGGCTTTTGCACTATTCGCTTATTTCCCTACTTCGAGTGCGGACTGATTGACCGTTAAGCAAAATCTCAATTAATCTCTGCGATTTATGTGCAACGTACGATATTGTCCCCAGTGTTTATTTAATTCCATCATCGTTTAACAAAACTTCTTTTCTTATCCTCTCTAAATCAACTTTTGTTGACCAAAGACAATACATTTTATAAGCAAGGCAGAACGCAAAATCACATTACCCATCCACGAGTACAATGAAAATATGTAAACAAAAATAGTTAATAACATTCCAAGGTATGTATAATATTGTAATATATTTTGGAGTATGCGCATTTGTTTACCGCTCTCCATTTTAAGGATTCCTTATATACTTGCTTGAATATGGGAAGTCGGTGCTGGGATTATAGTCTTTAGACCAAAATAATTAGCCAATTACTAGGGGCAAACGTTACGGAGTGAAGTGTAAGTGAGTTTCAAGATGACATGGTTTACTTTTGGTGAATTCAGGTAAGAGCCGCATGAGTATCCCTGTCACTCAGTAGTCCCTATTCAAATCTAATTGCGTGAATTGATCGTGTGACTCCAGGTGCAGTATTTATGACTGGAGATTGGTAAATTATACAATGGAATCAACAGAAAAGGACTGTTCCGCCGTCGGCGGGCGCCATTTATTGTTGCTGTGGTGGTAAATATGTTACAAAGTTACAGGCGAAATGAAGCTAAAAATCATGATTTAAAAGGCCTAAGGTGGCGTAGTAAAAACGGTTCCCTGTATTAGGTTGTTGAGTTGTATAGTTTCACGGCGTGAAATACTGGCGGTAAGTTACGGAAAGTTAACGAAGAGAAGCTTTGCAGTTGTGACATTGACATACAACTGGGAAGTTGAGATTTGTGGTCATATATTAATTAGAGTAACATTACTGATAGATTGGACGCGTTGGACTTTCCAGTTTGCAGAAGTAGTTGTACAGGATTCCTTTGAATCGGGGAAACCTATGACTCGTAGCGGGATTCGCGCAAGGGCTTGACATCGCTCGGTCAAGAAACCCATTTGGTTGATACAATATTTCTTGCGTGAGCATAATGCAAATATGTATACTGGCTTGCACTGTTTTCAGCTATGATGTACGATGTTAAGATCTCAGTCGGTCAGGATATTCTTTAACAACGGTATCTTTTATCCTAACACGTCTTTCAATACGGTACCATTTACCCCTTGTAATAAAGTATATCAGTTGGAGGTTGAGGATGAACTAATCGATATTGAATTTCTCTAAGTACTGTTTGGTCAATGTTCGGATCTCATTATCTTGTTATTGCAAAAAATATATATTGGTTATAATCAATTACACCTTTAGTTTTATGATTATTTAGACATTCTATATAAATCCAGCATGGTATCAGTTAATATTTCGACGATATTGTTATATGTGACCAGTACATTTGAACATGTATGATTATAAACAGTAAAATTAGGCATTTAAACTGTAGGAAAAAAAATTCTACTGAAAAATGTTTCATCAGCATAAAAAACTAAGGATTGTCAAATCCGAGACTAGCAATATTTTATAGTACCTATATTTGCTCTTTTCAGGCCAAGTTCTCACGTAATGGCTTGTTTTAGTAGATTGCTTGTTTTTGTGTGGGTTTTTTTTTTGTGCTCCCACACAAAATGCGCATGCGCGGAATTTATTTTCCGTTGCCATGACGTATAAAAGTTACCGGCCATGCACCAACATTTTTCTTTATACATCAGATTTGCATAACATGATTAAAAGTAGTTATACTTGAACAAAAGAACCAAAAAAAACCTATAAAGTGTACAGAAAAAATAATTTAATTTCTCGAAATAAAAGTATACATCACTATTACTTAGATACGATTTTCCACCTATAGAGGACGCCAGCAGGAAATGACGTACATTTATCCCCACAAGACGAAGTACTGGAGGGGGGTCCGGCACCAGACAGACCCCCCACCCCACTTTTCCAAAAAATTATAGTGTTTTATGTGTATTTATCCCCCCCCATGTGTTGTATGTTTTATATTATGCAAAAGAATTTAGGTCAAAAAAATTGAATTCTCCTTTTTAACGGGGTATTTCTTTTAAAACCTAGTTTTATCTATAGGGTTGTTTTTCCGAATAGGTTTCCATCTTTCCATCACCTGACTTGAAATCCCTTCCCTATACTCTTGGTTGACCTTGGCTAGAGGTCGCCTATATCCCGTGTGTGCTATATATATATATGCTATAGTTTGTGTATGCTATATTTTGCTTCCATGTTGGGATAGCCTTTATTTTTTCCCAAATCTCCCCAGTAATCTTAGGACCTTATAATCGGATCAAGAAAAGGTTTATTTTTATTTATTTAATATATTTTTGAATTTTGGCTAAGTAACGGTGTATTATAATTTAATTAAGAAAGAAAAAACTTAATGTGTTCTGTGTGCAAATATATTGTGTCATTATTCACATATTGGATTTGTAAATTGAAATCCGCTGTACTCGAGTTGGAGTCCATACACTTTTTTATTTGCTTGTATTTCTCCCACCTAGAGTTAGGCCGTCTCAAATTATTTATTGGATTTCTGCCAAAATCTCTAAAAATGGTTGTTCTTCCCCCCCCCCCCCACACACACAGTGGGGATTTACCGTGCAGTGCGAGAGCTGCACATTTTGAGCAAATAGAATTAGAAGAGAGACTTATTAGATCCTTTGTTTTCGTGTATGTATGTAAAGTTTCCTATATGAGGTGTTTTTCCCGACTCTTTCATAGCCCCATGACGTCATTATCTCGTACTTTTCCCATATAGTTTTTCTGTCCCGATAATTAGGATTTGTGATAGTTTACGTAATATAATTAAAGTCTATTTAATTATTTAATTTTAATTGTAATGGATAATAAAAAGAAACTGAAGCTGTTTAGGAAAATTTATAAGAAATTAAAAGGGTGGCGGCTACAGCAGATTCCAATCCGGGGTGGGGGTATGAGGGCAAGGGTTCACTTTGTGATGGTCCCTTTTAAGGGGAGATTATCCATTGCCCCATCTCCCTCCCCTTCTTTTCACCCTTTGCAGCCCCGTCCCTCCCATTCACAAATCTTCCTAGAAGTTCTTTTTTCTAATTAATTTGAAAGGATTACAAAAAAATTTGCCTATTCATTTTTTTATGTTTATGACTTGGTCACACGCCATCATGGTTTTAGTTATGTTATCTTTTATTTTTCCTATTAAAGTTTTGTTAAAGTTGCCGTCTTGATATAAAACTTGGCTTCTTCTGTATTTTTATTTCTTGGATATCTCCATAATTAATTGTATCCTGTCTTGTTTCCTAAACTCGCACTGTGCCATCGCATGATATTTTGTGAAGTTCGCACATTTGCACATGAGATATTTTACATGTATGCATATGTCGTGTAGATATTTGAATATCAAGCTTTGTATTTTTGGAGAGCCGATGTTGGTCCAGTACCTCCAAGGTCTGTCCCAATTAACCGAGATATTTACTCCTCTACTTTATTTTTAGTTTTAGAGGTTAAATTTTCCCTTATCCAATTATGTTTCCTTAGTTTCAATTCCCCAAAGTTCCTCATTTTCCCTATATTTACATAAAAGTTCCTTCATACTTCTAAAGGTCCTTGTTGTTTCTAGTCTTTTTACCAGTTTATTATTTTTGTAGATGTCACTATGTTTTTCATGCTAAAACCAAACCAGTAAATGTATAAAGCTTCCTAAGGGGTTTTGGGTTGGATATTTACTTCTTTTACATTATAAATTAAATACTAGAGAGGAGGCCTAACTCGAATCGGGAGAAACACAAATAAATAGAGAAAGAAAGTGCGGACCCTGACTCGAATACAGCCTACCTCATTTTGAAAATAGACTTTAATGTGAGAAACGCCACACCATAGTCAATCACATAAAACAAAAGGTTTTATTTTAATTTCAAATGGTAGTATACCGTTCATCTCGCCGGAATTCTAAATTGCAAATTAATTCAAAAGCAACTAAATTTATACCAGAACAAACAAATAAATTTGAAAAGTCCATAGAAAAATATATATTAAGACAACAGAGACAAATTTGACATAGTATTGCTGTCCCTACACACAGACTATATAGCATACACACACCATAGCATTGATACACATAGCATACACGGAACATAGACAATTCTTGACAAAGATCACTAAAAATCAAGGATATGAAATCTGAAAATGGGAATAAGACCCATGTTTCAGACTACTACCCTTTAGAAAACACTAGGACTAATTATAAACTAAAAGTTTCATCAAAATTCCTTTTTTAAACTTTAAACAAGCACACACATCTTGGGGTATACAAGAGTACATGAAAACACTTAATTTTTTGTGGGGGGGGGGTCATCTGTCTGGTGCCCCCCCCCATGATACTTTCGTAACTCATACTAGCGAAAGATTATCATTTGCACTCACATTGTATGTTCTTTAAAATAATGATTTTTTTTTAATTTGCTAGATATCGTCGTATAGTTAACCTGGATACAATATAATCTTGGTCCGTTTGCACCTTGAAACTTATCATGCGTGAATGGCAGGCGCCTTCAAGCAATCTGGTGATATTTTCGTCTCTTTTGCGATATTTTTTTTATCTGACATTAGCGATACACACACAGTAAGGATGCATACGCATGCCGGCATCCGCTACATTTACGGAGTTCGTTGATATATTTTGTTCTGTAAATTTCGCATGATGAAAAAAGAAGGAATACATTATAACAATGCAAGGTTAGTTTCTTTTATTTTATTTTCAATCAGGTGTTTGTTTATTGTACCGTGCCGGGGCGGGGTGGGATGGGGGGGGGGGCACAAATTCAACACAAAATTAGTTCCTTTCTTATCTGCATGGAATAATGGAGCAAATATGATTGACGATATTGACTAGTAATAACAAGCTTTCAATTTACGCGCGCACACACGAAGACAACTTGAAAAATAGAAACAAACAATAAAATTAACTGGTAACTTCGCACTTGCTCAAGGCTTTGTAGTTACAATGGGGGGGGGTCTGTGCTATTATCTGGTTAGGCATGACTATTTCGCAGAAATACAAACAAATCTTTTGAGATGAGCATAAAATACAATTATTTCTTTTCCTCCATACATTTACGATGCTCTCAAAGGACCCACATATTTAGGTAAAAGTATGACCGTTACCAGGCGTTACCGAGTTGAAAATATGCCGAGTAAACTTACGAATTACGCCACGTACAATGTATCAACAACACTTGGCAACTTTTAATGATAAAAGATGGTGTTTTTATTTATTTACTTATTTATTTATTTATCAGAACTCTTTCAGAATAACAATGTAACTGCCGATTATACAGCTCGCCTCTAAGAAGATTTTCGTAGTTTCCAACTGCCATGCATAAAATAAGTTCATGCCAAAGTGATCGTGACCTACAAAATGTTGGCCATTGTCACAGGGCATAAAATTCATAAAACAATAAAGAACATTCCTTTTTGTTCTACCAAAGCAGCGGAACCATAATGAGTTGATAAAACACAAGGATATTTGTTGTTATTTTGCAAACCATTGCTAATAAAATCAGCTTCAGAAACTATTATTATTGTCCGCCCTAGAGGAAAGATTTTACAAGGTGGAAATCACTGACTGTCAGTATCCCTGGAATGACAACCAGTATGACAACTATAACTAGTTTGTGCATCAGTAAATAATCTTGAGTAGCCACTGCACCTGAAATGCGTGTAGTCCATTCATCGAATACCTCCTATTCATTCATTGTATAATACACATTTTACTTACTAAGAATACCCTATCACAGTATAAATGTTTAGTCATAAATCGGGAAAGTTTACAACTGTATATGCATATTTATTTCTATTTTAACCGTACTGTCATAAAGGTACTTCTGTGGAGGCTAGTGTGTATATGTCATGATGAAAGCTTATGTCATTAATAGTTTTCTTTCTTTGCTCTTTACAAAAGATCAAAATAATAAGACTTTCGTTCATCTTTTGTTAGATTTCATATTTTCTTGAGAATTGTTTTAAAAATGTATCTGGAAAGTAAACATAAAAAATACGATAATTTAAAAAATGAAATTTGGGTCTCCATCTAAAGAATTTATATATTCTTAGTTACTACTCAGTAATTTTTAATTATTCATAAATGATTGGTAGATAAATTAGTTTTGCAATGTAAAAGTGCGAGTTTGCTCCATTTACAGAAGGGTTTACTTGCTATTCTCTTTGTATAATTCTCCCAGCTTTAAACTACAGATACAGAACATTACATAAGACAGCGAATTTCAGTCTTAACCTAAAGCTCGAGGCTGGAGAAGAGGTCACTAAATTACCGTTTCCATAGTTACACACTGGTCAGATAGAGCAGTCTCCCGCAGGTATCATTCCCTATAGATGAATTAGAGGCCAAGTAAACTGCCTTCATTTCATGAGCTATACTAGTGTAGTATAGATGAAATAAGTTTTAAATTGCAAAAGTTGTCTCTTTTGTAACCAAAGTGCAAATCAATAAAGAAATATAATGACATGTAAAATTACATGAACATCAATGAAGGATCTTTTCACGAGAGTCGCAAAAGATTGAAACTATTTAACGAATTTCATAAATTTCATTTTAAATAATATTAAATGTAAGATTATGTTATGTGTATCACATGACAGAAATGATATTCAATAAAAAGCATAAAAATAGGTTACATAATTGACTTTAAATTACATTCGTCATTACACCTTCAATTCATATGTCGTCATGCCGGCATTTGCTGAGTTATTGGGTGTTATTAAACGTATCATATAGTTACGTATGATACTGGAAGATATCATATGGGTATATTAATCTTAAGAGGAGCAACATTGGCTCAGTGGTTAGCGTCTCAGACCTGCGACCGAAAGGATGCAGGTTCAACCCCTGCCATCGGATCAAATCCTCGACCTTATTGGAAAGTAATGAGATAACAAGTACATTCTACAAAGACATGGAACCTATTACCTCCACTGAAACGTACGAAATGATCATCTAAATCTGCAACAAGTGATCAGGAGAAGTGCGACCTGTTGAACTCGGAAGTTTGATATGTTACACGTTTAAAAAATTATGATAAACAGTTACCGCATTTTGAAGTTAGAAATGAAAGTTTTATTTCTGCCATCATTATATATAAACAAGAAATTATAGATGTAGTAACTAGTCTTGACCTAAACAAAACCGCTGGAACCAATCCAATAAGTAATAAACTTGTACAAGTATAGTTGAAGAAATGTATGTTCCATTGCAAATACATTTAAATAAATCACTCCCAGCCAGCGTGTTCCTAACACAGTGCAAGCTAGCGTATGACATACCGATGTATAAGAAAGGAGATAAAACACTACCGTCTAAATGCAGACTAATTGTTGACTTCAGCTAAATTATATACACTATTCATAAGTCCAACCTTAGAATATACTTCTGGAGTCTGGGATAATTGTTCTATTGAAGATTCGGAAAGATCAGAATAAAGGGGGGAAAATCAGATGGAAGATGCACGGATCGTTCCAGATCTATACCCATTAATTCTTCTAGATAGTCTCTTTATGCGGAAACTGCTTGGTTTGCACAACGAAGGAAAAGGAAGAGATTATGCATTATGTATTCGATTATAAATACTCAAGTACCTAACTATTTAAACGAACTTCTTCCACAAAGGAGATATGAGGCATCTAATTATCGTCTACGTTACTCTCAAAGTATCACACCAATCTCAACCAAACTTTATATTTTCACACGACCTTTTACCATATACGATTCGTCTTTAGAACTCTCTGCCTGATGATATCCGAAATCCTCCAAATCTTTCTATTTTTAAGAAACGTTTCTCTAATTTAACTAACGTGTCATCACACAAGCAGAAAGACATCTTATTGTAGGTGAGTAGTCACGTCACTTTTCAATGATAAATCTAGACTTAACCAAGAAGTGTATTGAAAGGTAGAGTGAAAGAGCTGGGATCTTTGGCATTAGGTAAGGGGCAATAGACAAAGTGTTCAACTTCTTCATTATCATAAGCACATGCACACGTGAAAGAGTTAACTAAATTCACCATGTAAAGGTCGGATTTCAGGAGACTACCTGCTTGTCTAAGTTTAGTATGTAGGATATTAAGGTGACATTTGTCAGTAGCGTAATTTTAGCGTGATGACCCGTTAGTTGAATTAGAAAAACGTTTCTTAAAAACAGAAAGATTTGGAGGATGAGAAACCTACAAACTGATATCAAATGTGTTAACATCGGTGGTTCTTTACAATTGGCATGACTTATTTGGTTATATACAAACCATCAAAAAACGGCAAGGGTAGAAGCGGGTAGCAAAGATATGAAGATCGGTAAGTCGCAAGCAATACCGAGACAAAAAAGGCAACTTTCAAGGTAGCATTTTCATACATTTATATTGATACGGGTCGTTTTAGACTAATGAGAAACCAATAACTGGATATCAAATAGGTCCAAATCTTTGTAGCTTTTTTTACGATTAACATGACATATTTAGCCTTATAGAAAACGATCATGTTGCAAGGATATAGGCGCACGGACAGAGAAATGAAGATGTACTTAATAAGATACATACACATAATTTTTACAGTTTTATTGCTTAAGTATATGCTTCATATCACTAGTATCAGCATCGAGGTATGTGATACCATCGCAAAACAGCAATACTAGAGGCACGTAACAAGGATATGAAGATTGGTAATGGTAAAGTCGCAAAGGACACTGGGTAAAATATATAAACTTTTCTAGGTTGCATTTTCACACATTTCTGTAGGCATAGATCAATTTAGACTGATGAGAAACCTACCAAATAATACCAGATTTGTCAAAATCTGTGTGTGCTTACGATTGGTATGACTTATTCGACTCTAAGATAAACGTTCGTGTTGTAAAGATCTAGGAGCACTAACATTCAAATGATTATCATCGAATTATATGGTACCATCTCAAAGCGGCAAGGGTAGAGGCACGTAGGTAGAATATAGAATATGATGATCCGTTGATGATCCGTAATATCGCAAGCGACACCAAGTAAAAAATATCAACTTTTTTACTTGCATTTTCACACATTTATATATTTCACAGATCAATTTAGACTGATGAGAAACCTATCAATTGATATCAAATTCGTCTAAATCGCGTTTTTAAAAAATTACTAATGTTATAACTTATTTGCCTATATGGAAAACGCTCATTGAGGAAGACATTGAGCGGACATACAGACACACAAAGATGTACTTTATAAGATGCATACACATATTATATATTGTTGTATAGCTTTCCTTATATGTTTGAGATCTATAATATTAAAATTGAAATATGTGGTACCGTGGCAAACTGCAATGGTAGAGGCACGTATCAAGGATATGAAGATCGTTAAAGTCGCAACCGATATCGAGTCAAAAATACAAACTATTTTATTTTCATTTTCACACATTTCTGTTGGCACAGATCGATTTAGACTGACGAGAAACCTAACAATTGATATCAAATTTTGCTAAATCGGTGTTTATTACTGTTGTAATGACTTATTCACCTGTTTGTTAAACGATCGTATAGAAGACATTAGGAGAAAAGACAGACAAATGAAGACGTACTTAATAAGATACACACACATATTATTTACTGTTGTACAGCTTTAATTATATTCTTCAAATTTATAGTATTAGCATCGAAATATGTGGTACAATCGCAAAACGGCAATGGCAGTTTCACGTACCAAGGATATGAAGATCGGTAATGTCGCACCCGATATTCAGTAAAAAGAACAATCTTTTTTATTTTGCATTTTCACACATGTCTATTGGCAGAGATCGACTTAGAATCATGAGAAACGTATCAATTGATATCAAACTTCTCAACATCGCTGGTTGTTTGCGATTGGTATGACTTATTCGCCTATATGGAAAATATTCGGTTAGGAAGGCACTAAACGCAAGGACGTACAAATGAAGACGTACTTCATAAGACGCATACACATTATTTACCGTTGAACAGCTTTTATTATATGTGTCAGGTTTATAGAATTAGCATCGAAAAAATGTGATACGATCGCAAAACGGGAATGGCAGATGGACGTAGCAAGGATACGATGATCGGTTACGTTGCAAGCGATACTGAGTGAAAAATACCAACTTTTCTATTTTGCATTTTCACCCATTTATATTGGCACAGATCTATTTAGACTGATAAAAATTTATCAACTGATATCAAACGTGTCAAAATCGTTCTTTGCGATTGGTATGACTTATTCGCCCATATGGAAAACTTTCGTATAGGTCAGATGTAGGCACACGGAAAGACAGATAAAGACGTGATTAATAAGATACATACACATATTTTATAATTATGTACAGCTTTAATTCTATGCTTCAGATCTATAGTATTAGCATGGAAGTATGTGCTACCATCGCAGAACGGGAACGGTATATGAACGTAGCAAGGATATGAAGATCAGTAAAGTCGAACCCAATATTCAGTAAAAAGTACACTTTTTTGTATTCTGCATGTTCACACATGTCTGTTGGCACAGATCGAGTTAGACAGATGAGAAACCTATATATTAATATGAAATTTGTCAAAATCGGTGTTTATTTACTATTGGTATGACTTATTCGTGTATATCGAAACCGTTCGTAGAGGAAGGCATTGGGCGCACGAACATACATTATGAAGACGTACTTAATAAGAAGATACATAAATATATTATTTACTGTTGTACAGCTTTAATTATATGCTTCAAATCTATAGTATTAGCATCCAAGTAGGTGCTACCATCCCTAAACGGGAAGGATGGAAGCATCAAGGATACGAAGATCGGTAAAGTCGCAAGCGACAATGAGTCACAAATAGCAACTTTTTTATTATTCATTTTCACACATTTTTTTTAATTATTTTTTTTTTGTTTTTTTTTTGTTGCACAGATCGATTTAAACTGATGAGAAACCTTTAAATTGATATCATATATGTCGAAATCGGTGGTTGTTTACGATTGGTACAACTTATTTACCTATATGGAACATGTTCGTGTAGGAAGGCATTTTGGCGCACGGAAAGACAAATGAAGACGTATTTAATAAGATATATAAACATGTTATGCTGTTGTTTAGTTTTAATTTTATGCTTCAAATCAGTAGTCAGCATCGAAGTATGTTGTAAACTCCCCCTCCCCTTAGTATGCAACTGCAAGCACACTTTGTCAAATGCTAAAAGGCACTAACTTTCTTGAAAATTATAATAATCAAAAAAATTCCGGATTCGTATATTATAACGTTATAATGCGCTTTCATTTTCCGTCAGGTAGGTCTCCAGGTCGAGTTGTTATGAACAACAGGAAACAGTATCGTACATTCTTTGCTAAGCGATCGCTCAGGTGGTGCAGTGTCTGTACAGAGCGTCCGCCTTGGATGCGAGAGGTCGCGGATTCAAACCCCTGCCGAATCATACTAAAGACATAAAAATGGTACTAGCAGCTGCCTCTTTTGGCGCCCATCATTAAGATTATTGGTGTGAGGATAATGTGATTGGGTGGGACAAAATGCTGTATGTTTGTGGCATGATGCCACATTGCTAGACATCATTATAAACTGTCACAATGCAGACATGGTAGCGATATGATTGCATTTTTTTTTTAAAGCTACGTTAAAAATTACACACACACACACACACTTTGCTTGGTTATTTGCTATTTGAAGAGATGGAATATTGTTCATATTTCAACCGCGTTTTATTAATGATCATCGATGTGACCAACATATACGATAATAATACTCCCGATGATGATGAAGATGGTTGTTGTTCTGATTTCTGTATTACTACTGCTCCATGGGTATATTATATATCGAACTTGAAAACAGAAGCACTACCAGCAATACAGCAGCTTTGAAAACAAATCGCACTTAATCGATATCAATATATATTGACATCAAAATGAACGTCAAATGCTCTGTGCAACTGTATCGAAATGAACTTTTACATGCTGGTTTTTTTCTTTTTCTTTTGGACAGTTTTAGACCGAAAAAAGTAGTACTTCAAGGCTCTGTCTATGGTATAAATATGTTCATGTACACTTTTCCATTGTAACTTTAAGTGTATAGACTGCAAATACGATGAAGCACAAATCGAGGACGTCGAGTGTTAGCATTGGAACAATGTTACTACTTCGGTCGAGAAGGATAACGACCTATATATGTATTCCTGCCCACTACCATGTAGGATGTATCAAACTGTATATTACTCAAGCGCTCTTTGTCGAGCGTGCTGGTGTGTGTGTACAAAAAAATGGAATATAATAACTTTAACTGAAATATATACAATTAAATTCTATATAAAAGTGATGCGGCACCTGGGAGTAAAGCAAAAATGGAAGAAACAAATTTCCGGATCGCTACTATCAACAGCAATGGGATAGACAAAGCGAAAGCAGACAAAGTAGCCAAAGAAACAAACTTTGATGTAATAATGATACAAGAAACACACTATAGAATTAAGCCAGAGTTCAAAATTTTAGTAGAAGACAAACTTAACGCAATAAAGATATGCAACAATTTTGCAAATAATGATATTAGAGTTGGTTGCAACAATAATATTTTTAAAAAGCTGGGAAAGGTTTGAGGAGGGGGGAATTTTTTAAGGGACGGTTGCTACGTGTTAAAATGTTTAATTGGCATATTATAAATGTGTACATGCCAGCTAATAGAAATAAGAAACTAATTTTAAAGAAAACTTATATACCTACCTACAACAATATTCGATGGAAAATCTAATCATGGGGGAGATTTCAACTGGGTAACTATAAATTAAACCAGTCTAGCAGGATTGATAAATTTTACGGAAATTTTTATGATCCATTAATATATATTAATACTGCGATAACCAACCAAAAGCTATCAGACCATTTCATGCTCACTATTGACCTAAAAATGAAAAAAATAGAAAAATGTGGGCCAGGACTATGGAAACTAAATAATAAGATTTTAAATGACAAAGAATATGTCGAAATAATAATTAAAAAAAGAAATTGAAACCGTCAAAAATGAAGAAAATATTAATATGATAATTGATTGGGATGTTTTAAAAAACAAAATAAAAGGAATAAATATTCAGTACTCAAATAGAGGGCGGAAAAACCCCAGAAAAAAACGACAAACACGAACTCAAATTAGAACTAAGCGAAACAACAAACGACGATGGAGAAAGAAAAAAAAAACGATTGACAGACAAAATTAAAATCGTTGAAGAAGACGAAAATCAGGGGAGAATAATAAGGGCGGGAAAATTTACAGACATCTACAACGAGGCAAAAAACGTATATAAGCGAGAAGAATTTAGAAAAGGGGGTGATACAATTTTAAACAATATCAAAATAAACAATGTAACCCATACTGTAAAAGAAGATATCCTAAATAATATTTCCAAATATTATAAAGAACTATACACCACACACCACACAGAACATATACTTCAGCACAATCGACAGCTACTTAAAAAATGTCGACTGTGAGATGACATCAGCAGTACATAGAGACCAATGTGATGATGTCATCTCAGATGAAGAAATCACAAAAAGTATATCAACACTCACAAAAGTCACCAGGGAAAGATGGACTCATCGTGGAATTCTACCAAAAGTTCCACGGTGAACTGACGCCGATCTTAAACGCTTTGTATAATAATATAGTTTTAAGTAAAAATAAAATGACTAAATCTATGAGGGAGGGAGTTATCACAATTATATACAAAGGGAAAGGGAATAGAGACGAGATTAAAAACTGGAGGCCTATATCACTTTTAAACACGGACTATAAGATTTTAAGTAGGATTTTTCCAAATACAGTAAAGGGTAGGATAAACAAGATAATTAATGTAAATCAAACTTGTGGGGGAGGGATATACAAAACAATATTTTAAACATTAAAACTATAATTAACTACATAAATGAAACTGGTATGATGAGTGCTATGGTACTCTTCGACCAGGAGAAAGCTTTCGACTGATTTGAACAAAACTGTATAAAGAATGTTTTTAAAAAAATTGGTTTCGGACCCAATTTCCAAAATGGACCAAAATCCTACACACTGGGATAATTAAACGGGAAATGCACGAAAGAATTTGAAATACAACGATCAGTGATACAAGGATGTCCACTATCAATGCTAGAATACGTAATGGCAATATAAATCCTACGTCACACGATAAGAAACAACCCAGATATACAAGCAGGGGCGTACTAACCATTAAGCAGACTAAGCACGTGCATAGGACACCAGGGCCAAAGGGGGCACCACAAAGTTGAGAAAAGGGTGAAAAGAAAGAAAGAAAAAAGAATGAAGATTTGTAAAAAAAACTGATACAACTAGTGCAAATTGATCATGATGTTATGTTTCTTGAGCATGGTACACCCTAGGGTTATCTTCTCAGGTGTACGTGGAAAAGAGGGGGGCACCAAGATTTGTCAGTGCTTAGGGCACCAGTGAGCCTTAATCCGCCCCTGATTATACAAGGCATACAAATACCAAACCTAAAACAGAATTAAAAATGCTCTAACATGCATATGATTGCAACATCTTTATAAGAGAGGGGAAATGCTATAAGCGTCGGGTTCCAAAATAAACCACAACAAGCACGAAATCTTAAAAATAGTTAACTGGAGGGGCAACCACCCTGGATTATCGCCCCCCCCCCACACTTACTGAGAGACACGGTAAAGGCTCTAGGGGTTTACTTTGGTAATAAAAAAAAAGAAGCTGTAGAAAATTATGAACATATTATCAATAAAATAAGAGAAAATGTGAAAATCTGGCCATGGCGCCATTACCTATCATGGAGCGGGCCCAAGTGGCCAAGACTTATTTATACTCAAATATTAACTACATAATTAAATCCATAGATATGGATAATACAATTTTAAACAAAACAGACAATGAAATAATAGATTATATATGGAATCATAAAATGCATCATGTAAAAAAAGAGACATTATATAGGGCCAAAAGTAGAGGGGGCTTGGGGTTGCCGAGCCCTCTACTACTATAATTAACTAACATAATCAATAGATTAAAAAAAAATGTACTCAGACCCGGCTACAGCGTGAGAAGCACCGTACATCTACTGGTTCGGCTTCACCTTGAGAAACCGACCAGAGATATACAAAAATAACAAATTAATATAAAAAAATCGAAGTGCCACGCAAACATATGAGAACTAATTTTAAAATATAGAGACAAAACAGATTTATGCAAAATTTAATAAGTAAAAGTCACATTTTATTCATAGATTTAGACTACGAAAACAAAATCGTTCTAAAATGTATAGACTATATAGTAACTACGATGATATCCTGTGGACAGGTGATAAAGATTTTTAAATAAGATACGTGGTAAAAATAAGAATATTAACCACAACAAGAACTCAATACGTCTTACGACGAATAGATACTTACCGTCAGGTTAATATAACGCAATTGATGTTGGAATTGGGGGAGAGAGGGGGAGGGAGGAATAGGTATTACAGACCGAAGGGTCGCGTAGCGCAATTGCGAGCTGATGCCATACCCATACCCCCTCCTCGCACCCCACAACAGCCATATTTCAAAGAAAATTTCAAATTCTATTTCAAATATTTCAAAGAAACCCATATAACTTTTTTTTTTAAAAGAGAAAAGGGAAGAAAGGAAGAAAGAAAAAAATAAAAGAATTTTGTAATTTAATTTTTTTTCTTCTTTCTCTGAAAGAAAATTCTAAAGACATATATAGGAAGGGATACAGGGAAAATATAAGGGGGAAGTAAATGGCGATGACATCATGGGGCTAAGTCACAGGGCTCAGTGAAGTGCACAGGCCCATCATGAGTCTTTGAAAACACCCAATGTAGAACATAAACAGACAAAATAAAGACACAAATACATACTGTATAACACTTAGTTTAAAACCCTACTAACTTCTCCCGCACTGCATGGTTGACCACTATAGAATAATGTGGTCTCATAAATACGTTTGGATCTTTCAATAAAGCATAATCAGATAAACTAAATAAAGGAGGCCTAACGCGACCCAGGAAAAACACATAGAGAATAAAGAAGCGTGAACCTTGGATCGAGCGTAACCTACCTATCAACATCTTTAAAGACTATTATGAGGAACGACACATATTATCACTCGAATAATAAAATAGGAAATTATTTTTTTTAAACAAAATCTAAATAGTACACCATTCCATCGTCAAAATTAGAAAACCATAAAACAAATTAAAAGATACAATATAACATCATAAAGGAAGAAATACAACTGGGAAATATATATGATCTATACTTGCTGTCTCAAACATAAAGAAAATATAGCATACACACAATATAACACCATTACATATAGCAAACACTGAGACCTAGGCGACATATAGCAAAGGTTACAAAACATTTCAAGGGAAGGAACTTCGAGCAAGGTGAGGGAAACCAGACTCGGACGAACAACCCTTTAGATAACACTATGGAAACATAAATACCCAATCAAAAATTCTAAAAACTAAATTTTTTATATAAAATTTTGTTTTAATAAAACGTAGAACACATCTGAGGGGGAAATACACAAATATAAAATACTTTTTATTTTTTTTTTGGAAATGGGGGCATCTGTCCGTTGCCCCCACCCCACTCCCAAAAAAGTGTGTGTGTGTGTGTGTGTGTGTTATTATACCCATTACATTACTTGCAAAATATATATGGTGCTGACATTTTCGGCAAGAGGGAGACCTACCGATATTCTGCATATAATTATTTTAATGTTTTTCAGAGCGAGAGTACTGGGGCCTGATCTGTTCAATATATTTCTCAACTGATACAGCAGGTATAATCAGAGGCGTAGCTGTGGGGGGGGGGGAAGGGGAGTACATATGTCCCCGGGCGCCAAGGTACAGGGGCGCCAAAATGAGGCTTACAACGTTACATTATAATAAGTAAACAAGGGTAATATTCAAAAATGTGATTAAACGGGGAGGGGGCTGGGGCGCCAATTTTATAGTTCGTCCCCGGGCGCAAAATATCATAGCTACGCCTCTGGGTATAATAGAGACCCCGCCACCCCGAGTTTGCCTCAGAGCGCTCGTGTAATATACGGTTTAATACAAAATACATGATTGTGGGCAGGAATATACAAATTTTGGTCGATATACATGATCGTTGGTATCTATTCAAACGAGGGCCATGAAATACATTAGCAAATTCCTACAGTATTTTAAGGCAGGCGATTACGAATTATTTAAACCACGTTTTTCATCTGTCACAGATTTTATAATCATTTTGAAGTGGCTGCTTTATCTCGAGGAAAACGAGCGGTAAGTGTTATACAAAACAAAATCTTAATAGCAATTTGATCACTTTTGCGTCATTTAACAGTAAGAATAGTAATAAATAGAGGATAATTTCTTTTCCTACGTTAGGCCTAATACCTGGTATGTTTTTTAGTGTGGTACACACACAAAAAACAACCCCAAAACAACACTAACAACATTTTAAAAAACCCACAAAAACGAGTGCCGTGCCGAAGCCACGGGCTAAAATGCTTTATTATCATTTTTTTTTTTATTTATAGCATCAATCACAAATTGAAATATATACAGTATTAGCGTTGGAAAAGAAAGTTTTCGAGAATGTTAGATTTGCGAAGGATTTATTCCGAATCATTGTCTGCTAATAGAGAATTCATGTCAGTTGCTGTGTCGGCGTTGCCCAAACAGCGCGCCGTCCAAATGTGAAGTTGCGTTTTGCTGACAGACATAACACTGTGCCATAATTTATCTGATGGCATGTAAAGAAGCTGCTTAAATTATAGTATTTAAAAGTTTCTTCATTTTGTAAGAGCTCAAGAAATTAATTCTGGTTTGAAAGACAAGATGACGGTAAAACTCAGAAGACGTAGCTGTACAGTACCGTTGGTGTTGGAGACATCATAATAAAGGTAACTGCGTTAACTTCGCTTTTTGTTTGGTAATTTGTTGGATATTATCTTTTGCTGATCTTCTTTGAGCTTGGAGTAAATTTTACATTCTGAACATTTTTATTTGCACTTATCTGCTTAATATGTATTGCTGGGATATCATATAGAATATGAAGTCAGTATAATGGTACTATATTTTACATATTTGAATGATAAAAGACTGGTAAATGATATAATGATAAACTACAAAATAAATAATTTGCCCATTATCCCAAATATGTTAATTAAAACAAACATTGAATGTAAATTCAGATATAATGAGCAGTTGTAAGAAGTAAGAAATAACATTTTATCCATTGAACCTGTTATGTGTTATCATCATCAGTTTTAAAATAAACACATGGAGACAAGTTTGCTTAAATTCTAAAATTAACACACACACACACACACACACACACACACACACACACACACACATATGGTATTTTAATATAATACAGAAATGGTGACATTGATATATGCAGACCAATAGTTTTTTTTCTGCTACAGATATAAATTAAAAAGCCTAATTCTGAGAGTTTCACCTACAACATTCATGATGGGAAAGGGCCACTAATTAAGAGCTGACATATGTGGAAGAAAAATACCATCCATGTTGAAAAGGGCTAGAGGTAATGTGAGAAAATATAATTTATCAATCTTATTTAACATTATTGTTGATATTTTATCTCAACTGGTCAAAAGGCTAAGTGGGTTTATGTAATGGTCCAGAGTGTGTTATTTATTTCACATCCCCTTCTGTCTTTCAACAGTAAGAAATTAGCTACTTTGGAGTCCATAGTTCTGATCAATTTGTTTATATAAAACTTGGTTTTGGGCTTAAATCAACATCTTGGATAAATCTAATAATGAGCAAAATCCAAGTATATACATGTGATCATGTATAAGATTAGTTGAGTTTTTTAACCAGCCTAAAAGCCATACTTCCACAATATAGGCTAAAATCATTAAGTTGTCCTTGAAGTTTGATGAGTGTTAACCATTAATAATAATAAGGTGATCTTTCATCTGAGTATGTTACCACCGCATGCAATATTTATACATGTAGTGCAGTTTTTACTAAACTTAGAACACATGCTTATATAAATGAGATCTAGATTGAAGAAGTGAAGATGCATACAAATACATGAGGTTATAACCACTACTGCTGATTCAAGTTTGATCATGCTTGGCCATTGGGCTTATATAGTCAAGTTTCACAATGATGCTTATTATGAGTGTGATAAAGGTATGGTAGTGAAGTGACCTTGCATCTGATTGGCAGAGTTTCTTATGATTTGCACAACAGTGTTTATGATCCAATTTAGATCTGACTTGTTTAATTATTTGCTTGTATGTCTGAGGCTATAAACAAAATCTATGCATATAATGTGGTGGTTCTACATCTCACTAGCCATTCTTGCTACTGCTCTTAAAACTATTTCTCATTAATTTTATCAGACTTGGTGAATAGATTTATCTCATCAGGATATAGCAAAAGAGCAATTTTGTAAAAAAAAATATTCATTCATATTAAACTCAAATTCTGCATCTGATTGGTTGACCTTGCAAATACTATAAGGGCTCTATTTCTGACAAAAAGATTATTTTGATCTAATGTAGCAGAAATGCTTATATGATCAAAACATTGAACATATTTGATGACAAATAAGAAATAGTTTTTCATGCAAATTTGATAAACATTGATAAATCGGTTCATATCATTAAAAGCTTGGAAGAGTTTGATTACATGCGAGACCATCGCATATTAATCATTCTTTATTTAGAGAATTATTTTTGTCAGGATTTAGTAAAATATGTAAAATCAATATGGACTGGTTTCGTTATGTACAGCAACACTAGTTGTTTACTGAGTACTGAGGGAATTGGAGTAAGGCAAGGGTACATTGCATTAGGTAACCTGGTTGACTTGATAACAGGATTTTAACACAAACATTTTTATCAGGAGTCTAGCATACTAATGTTGTAGCGCCTTTCTGATGTCACTGCGCTATGGGGAATTAGTCACAAGCAAGAGGGTTTCTTCTTTTTCTACCTTTACTGATGTATGTTGCCCCTAGTTCTTCATGCTGACTCTCTGCACTATGTTTGACCTGGTTATTTAAACAATCCTAGCGGACTTCAGAGAAAACATTCCCTGAAGACCTATTCTAAACTAATATTCTGGTCTGATTGTGTTAGGTGCAGACCCTTTATCTAACTCTAATCTACATATCACAATGCACAGAATCTAAATTTTGTAATCCAAAATAAAGCCATATATGTACTCTCCATACACACTCTTTTTCCACTGATGCTGTGTGTTAGAATTTACAAAAATATTATTTTGAATATGAAATTACTTGTAAACTTTATCCTTTTGAGCAAATTACTTCAAAATTAAACTATAACTACTCAACTCTATTTTAAGCACTTTATACCTACTAAAAGAGATTCAAATTTCCCTTCAAATGGTCACTAATTTTAATGTTTAAGTATTATGGCAAACTTGCTATAATTGATTTTAATTAGCTTTACCACCACATCTTCCAACTGTCCTACTGACTCCTTTGTTTCAATTTCTCTGGACTGTAACTTGACACCATAGCATTTGAATAGCTGCTGGTAACCTTGTATTGACCCCAAATCTCTGCCTCTAAATCTAACAGTGACTGTAGAGTTACTCCTCTATCCTAGACATACTGTTATTAAATTTATGTAGAGAATTTAGAAAATTTATACACAAATATATCTTTCCTTCTAAAACTAATATAAATACCATAGCACCTGAAATAACTAAATTTAGCCCTATAATACTAACCATTGATTCACTGCAGATCCTGCCCCCATTAGTTACCTTTTAATACATAAAGCATTTGGGTTTTTTATGTTACAAATCCCATAGGGATTAAAATTAACATCATAGGTCTCACTGGATAGTTTCGTATTTTGACATCCCTCTAATTTTTAAGGTAGAAGGCATGAACCTAATTATCACAAGCCTAGCATTTATAAATTTACACATAAGCTAAATCTATAATGTGGTTCAGATTTACTTTGAGTTAGGCATGGAAATAGGTTGGCTTTTTGGTGACTGCCTGTCACAGTTAGATGAGCATTGGAGATCATATGCGTAACTTAGTCTGCAAATGAGCTGCCGACTTTTATTTGTGTCTGCTACAGAGGTAAATATAAAAAAATCTTGATGGTAGAGGGGTGATGAAAAGTATGCTAATTTGTTATAGTACTAGTGAACTTTATTCATGCATAAGGCACATACTGATTCTTTTAGTTGCCTTGTCACAGAAAAATATTGAAAATAGCTATTTCTAGTAAAAAATGAATGTAAAATGTACCTGCATCCTTTGACCCTACCAGAACCAAACTAAAAGCTCAAATTTGTGCAGCTGCTTTTTGCTCATCACAAACATAATTGGGAGTATAACTGCTAACCCTACCCTCTAGCACACATTTAAGATCTTTAGAGTTTTTAAATACAGCCTTCTAATTATACAAGTTTCATTACATTGGTCAATAATTAGTCACATGTGATGACACTTGTAACTAATCAAACCACAGCAACTGAGAGCAGACTAAGTACTGATATTTATATGGTACAGTGGCAATATACAGTCTGTCTGCCGCAACACATGAAACAAACTGGACAAATCTGAAAGCCTTGAATTTGACTTTATTTATCTGTATGGTAGAACAGAACCTGAGTTGAAAAGCTTTTAAAGAAAGACCTTGATATCAAACCTAATAATAACTGCATGAGTTATATTATGGATAATTAACCATTCTCTCAGTTTCAAACTGGGCATTCCATCCCATGGGGTTCTAAATGTAAACCAAGTGTAACTGATATCCTAATGAACTGTAAAGACCATAGCAGCACAACAGCAGGGGACTAGATATGTCCAGATCCAGAAATCATAGACCAGTTTCAAACTGATGATGAACCACATAAATATTACACATCTGCTAGAACTTATGTTATGAAGATAACTTAAATTGCTTTATTATTAATCCTCCTCCTCACATTCATCATAATTGAGATGCATCATATATGTTTTATTTTAAAATAGTTTATGCAGCATAATTCAGTGAAGACCTTTGCTGCCAATTTACCAGTGAACCATTTGTTTCAATGAACATATTTTATGTTGTAACAAGGAGCATCATTTAAACATTATGATAAACTTATCATACCTTTATATGAAATCTTAATACTAACACTTATACTTGCAGTACTACTACTAATAAAAACACCTGCATTGATAATTTGATTATGTTCAATTGGACTTGTATCTAAATGATCACCAGCTGTATGAAAAGACATATTTTAATATATAGATATTGGATGGAATACTAGTTACCACAATTGAATAGTCATATGATAAATGATATATTATTTTAAACAATTTATATTTGCAGTGAAACATACTTTTACATTATTTTCACTTAAATTTCATGTATAGAGCAGTATACTCTGCATTCATTAAATTACTGAAATGGTTAATAATACAACAACAAATACTGCAACTTCCAGAATCACAAAAATCAAAAGATATAAACAAAAACTTCCCTACATGTATCAACAGTTGTCACTTAATAGACAGAACTATGAAGATTTAGAATAGGATGTTAACAAATTAGGTATTCAAGTTAAAAAGAAAAAAATACCAAGTAAGCTTACTACCAAAAAATCAAACAATAACAGTGAATTTTAGTACATTTCCAGGAAACAGAATATATGATTTTTCTTAACTTGATCTGATACATCTTAAATCTATAGAAAATGATTCATATTGTATGACTAAAATATTATGTAAACAAAAATTCCATCACTTTTTTCAGATGCAACATGCATACCCCAACCCATCCTTCTTGATCATAAAGTATACCAGCATTCCACTATAAGATGGGGAGCTGTAGTGGCTCAGTGGTTAGCTTTCTGGACCTGTGAAATAAGGTAGGTTCAAATTCTACCATCAGACCAACCTGGGTTAGCTACCATGGTGTGTCCTTGGGCAAGGCACTATACTTAAAGTGCCTTGGCACTAAATAACTTACTTGTGTTGGTTTACCATAAAAGGCCAAACCAAACACAAAAAACAACAACTTTAAAATATGAGTTTTGTCAATACTAAGTAAATGAAAATCATACTGAAGAAATGTTTTTGTTAATACAGTTTAATGGATCTAAAAAATCTCTTTCTTCTGCAGGAGTTTAAAATGTTAAATTAAAAAGGTCATGGTACACATTGCTTTGTTCGTACATATCAGGCTCCGTAACCCATATCCAACTAAAAATTTTAGTAGAGTCTGAATAAAACATATTTTAATCTGGATGATAATATTCTTTCTCCATTCATATATTACACCACCAAGATTGATCCAAATAAGATTACATTTTACTATAACACTGAGGATGAGTATGCCTCTTAACAACTGACAAATGTGGAGAGAATGGAGTTAAACTGAACTTTGATTTCTTTTCAACCATAGCACAAGATGATCATTTATTATGAAAAAATCTGAATAAAGTTGGAGTTCATAACCATGACAGTCTTGATACAATATAAATTCAATATATTATTGTTGTCTTGAGGTATAGTTCTGTATATTACAATCTCACACAAGATCAGGGTATATTTTAGTACCATACAGTTAATTCGGTATTGTATTAATACCTATTCTGGTGAATGAACATTAAATAAGATTTACTATTTTGGAACCAGTTGCAATAAAGTTTACTAAACAAGAGAAAATATGAGTTTACTATAATATCTAAAATGTAAAATCTGCAAACAGAATACTTGCTTGACTTTACACTTCAACTATATCATAATATTTATTTGAAATGAATTTATACAAATGGCATTAAATTGGGTTTCAGGCTGGTAATGACAATGGTAGTAGTGAATAGGGACGGTCTAGGGACTAGGGAACTTCCATGTTAAAAAGGGTATATCCACTCTGGGGACTATGTAATTTAACATGGGAGAAAAAAAAAATATCCATTCTAGGGACAAGGGGAATTTAACATGGGAGAAAGAAAAAAACTATTCACTCTAGGGACAAGGGAAATTGAACATGGGGAATAAATCGTGGGACTGTCTTGGGACTAAGGGAAATGGAACAGGGTCGGGACCCTATTTTATTAAGGTCCCGACCTGATGGGTCTATGAAAATGGAACAGGCGAAAATTGAAACAGGGAAGGGTCTCTATTTTTTTATTATTTTTTTAAACAAAAAAATAAAAAGAGGGGTAGGCAATTGAAAGTCAAGATCTTTTCGAGAGATAGGAATGGCCCTGAAAAGGGCCTTTGGTTTTATGTTAATATACCCTTAGCATAAAGGGCATCTGTGACATCTTCTTCTTGACCTTAGGCTGCGCCTGACTGCAGGACCATAGATTAAGACTCTTTTGAGGCATCCTTGATGCTCCACATAAGATTCTTCGCATCCACAGGCTGGTGTCTGTCCTGTGGATAACTGTCCAGTTGGATCGGACATACATTGATATGTCTGTCCGGAACATCATCGAAGACACAAGCGTTGAAGATTGTACGTCGGTCCACATGTTGGGGTGCTGAGTAACAGGTGAAGGAATGCAGTGAACTGTACTTATTTATAGGGGGAGGAAGGATTGAAACGGATTGAGTTTGTTGACCAATCCCAACACGCGTTACAAAATTCAGTCAGCCCACGTCCAATCCGAAGAGAGCAGTCTGTGACGTCACATAGTCTATATAGATTCGCTAGCGCCTGTGCGCAGTCAATCTAAGCGACAGTTTTTCAACATGACGGAAACTCAGAAAACGATCAGTTTGGGTGCACTGATGGTGGAGACTATCCAAGGGAACCCAGACTTACTTTCAGAAGAGGTGAATTGGGATTTTGTGGATTTTTTTACCTTGCAAGAATTTGTTCCTGAACCTTCGTCACCTTCTCCTTCATTACCGCACATGGAAAATTTTAGACAGAGACAGAAAGAAGAATTGGAGAAATTTATACAACAGCAAAAGGAAGCGGAACAAGCTTTTCTCCTACAGCAACAGCAGCAAGAAGAAGAGGTAAGAAAAAAACAACAAGAAGAAGAAGCAGCAGCAAAGAAACAAGGATGTCAAAATCAAACGGTCACGGTACTGTTAGACATTTTAGCGGAGTTAAGAAGTCTGAAACAAATGTATCAGACTTCTTTATTACGGCCGAAGAGAATACGACCTTCCCAAGCTAAACACTCCAACCCTGTGACTACGCCTACTGCACCACCCTTAGTGATTTCAACGAAATCATCATCAACAGTACGCAGTCCAGAAGTAGGCCTTGGCCATGGCAAAGGCTAAAGACAGTTAAAGTTGATTGTTTAAACTCACCCCTTGCACCAAAAAAGGCCCTTTTCAGGGCCATCCACGTCTCTCGAAAAGAGATAGACTTTCAATTGCCAATAACTAAAAAAAAAACATTTTACCCAATAGTACCTGTCTGTGTATGAGTGTGCGTGAGTGTAGGTTCTTATTTTAAAATCAAAACCCAAAGACACTTACCTTTTATAATTAATTTATTATTTTATAAATATTTACAATTCACAATTCACAACAGAGCACTTTAAAAAGTTCATAGACTTATTCTTTCTCGTTGTTCACTCTCTGTTTTTTTAATTTCTTCACCGTCATAGTCTTTTCCTCCTCTTCCTCCTCACTTTCTTCCCTTCTTTTCTTCTCCTGTTTCTTTTTCTTCACCTGTCTGTTTTCTTCCTCTTCTTCCTCTTCCTCTGAAGAATCCCTCTCTTCTTCTGACTCCTCTTGTTTCTTTTTTGGGCAGTCTGGTGACCAATGTCCTTTTTTTTGACAATAATAACAGGTATCTTGACTTTTGTCTCTTCTAACCCCTTTTTTTCTTTTTTGACGGTCTGGACACTCTGAAGACCAATGCCCTATCTTCTGACAGATATAGCAAGTATCTTGACTTTTATCTTGAAAGGAAGGAGAGTAGTCCCTCGGCTGGTCTGAAGAGAATTTTCTAATGATCCCTCGCAAAGCTCTGATGAAACGTTCGATCTTGGTAGTCTCTTCCATCGTTGTGCTCAGTTTGAGAGTGAAATGAATAGTGAAAGGACAAGACACATACCCTTTATATACGCTGGTCTGCTTTGACTATAAATTAGTCCATGGTGTTTAAACTTTAGTCATTTGACTTTTGCTATCGAGATGAAATGATCCAATTCATTTGAGAAGAAAGAAGAAGAAAGTAAGAGGCAGAAACGTGAACTATCGCCTCGTACCAGGGCTGAAGTCTTGGCACAAATTCATGCCAGTGATTTTGAAGAGGACATGAGTGAACCAGAATCCAAACCCTCTAAACAAAGTTTACCACCCTTAGTCAACCCTGAAAAGTACTATGACATTCGAGAGACGGAAAAGCGTCCCTCTAGAAAATTTAGAACTACGGCTTACAAATACACAGTGAAGTTTAAAGATTTCAAGTCTGAAGTACTGTTAGAGAAAGCAGAAGGGTTCATCACCGACATGTGGAATTCTTTGCTCACCACACTCAAGCGACAATGTCAACCCAAAGAAGATGATCGCTTGAGACTTTCCATACAACATGACGGCTTGAAATCCCCTGTTTGGATCGAGTTTAGCAGCCCTGCAGAATTGACCACTTCCAAAGTCATGGACAAGATTCAACACGTGCAACAATCTAATGACCAGTTTGACATCACCGATGGAAAAGCCACACTGGACATGACCCACGTCTCTCCTCCTCAAGGGACCGGACAATGCAGAAAGACCTTATTGGTCAACAACCTTCGCATTACCAAAACAAGTCTTGTCCAAATTAACAATTTTCAAGACCACATGTGTTTAGCCCGAGCCATCGTGGTGGGATGAACCTATGCCGACAAGAACGACACGGTAGAATGGAAAAGAGCCTGGGAGAACATTCGAAAATCGAACCGAGCCAAACAACGAAATGAAGCAGAACTTCTGTTACAACAAGCATGCCTGTCCAAAGACACATCCTGTTGCATTCCTGAGATGCAAAAATTGCAAGATGCCCTAGCTCCACGATACACATTGAAAGTGCACCCTCAAGAAGTGCGCGGGTCTCTGTTGTTTCGAGGGAAAGACTTTAAGGATGGAAAATACATTCACCTCTATCATCACGATGACCATTTCGATACCATTACCACTATCACTGGATTCCTGGGATACAAATATTACTGTGAGAAATGTGACTTATGATGGTTATAATAATCGAGAGCAACACAAACATTGTGGATCGAAATGCTCAGGATGTTTGGCCTCTCAACCCTGTCTGAGCGAAGGGCAAGAACCAGTGCATTGTCCTGCTTGTCTGCGCACATTTGTCAGCCCTGCCTGTTACCAACAACATCTGAAGATGCAAGGTTCACAGAAGAAATGTGCTTGTCAACTCCTGAGATTGTGCCCAATGTGTGGACAAGGTCTATGTATCAACAGTACCAAGGCACACGTATGTTCAGGAAAGAAAAAATGTCACATTTGTCACTGCATCGTGGACTTGGAACACCAATGCTACATGCAAAAATACCAATCCCAACCAGATAAAGAGGATGGTCACAAGAAGAAGAAAGGCAATTTCATCTTTTTCGATTTCGAATGCATGCAAGAGACAGGTATTCACATTCCTAATTTCTGCGTGGCTCATCGAGCGTGCGAGAAGTGATTCAAGAACCTATCTTGAGTTATTGCCCTCACTGCAGTAAGATTCCTGGAGGGCGTGAAAAAATCTTTCAAGGACCGAACACACTAGCCGATTTCTCACAATGGGTCTTAGACCCCATCGACAAGACGTGGAGCCAAGAGGACATCGAACATTATTATGGAGAATGTCATCACCATGCCACGGTGATGGCTCACAATTTCTCCGGATACGATGGACAGTTTCTTTTGAGATGTTATACGGAACGTGGCATCGAGCGTCCTAAAATCACTTTGAACGGAGCCAAAATCATTTTCATGCAAGTGGGACAAGTGCAGTTTAAAGATTCGATGAGCTACTTAGCCATGCCTTTGAGTCGAATGCCTAAAATTTTTGGAATGACAGAAATGGCTAAAGGGTACTTTCCACACTTTTTCAATACAGAAGCCAATCAACACGCCGTTCTACCCCATTTGCCTCAGGTTCACTATTATGACCCTGACAACATGCGTACCGAACGAGAAACTTTCTACGCTTGGTACCAGGCTCACGCCTCCGACCCTTTCGACTTTCAGGAAGAAATGCTAAAGTAACGTCGTTCCGACGTGGACATTTTACGGCGATGCTGTGGAAAATTTCGAGAACTGTTCATGGAACACGGAGGGGTTGATCATTTAAAAGAGGCTTGCACCATTACCAAAGCGTGTTCCTTAGTCTACCGACAACGATTCATGCTTGAAAACACTGTGGCTGTCATCAGTCCTCAAACGACCAACTATGTCAAACGTCAATACTCGGTCAAAGCCCCATGCTGGTTGCATTACTTGTGCGACAAGGAAGACAAATGGATTCAGCATGCCCGCAACGGACAGGGCGAAAAGATGATCGGAATGCATTCGGTCGATGGCTGGGACTTAGAAAACCCCAAGATCATGTACGAGTTTAACGGTTGCTTATTTCACGGATGTCCCGTCTGTTACCCTGAACGCGGCACTAAAAATCAGTTTTTACAACGAACCATGGAAGACTTGTACCAGGCCATTTGTCAGCGACGCCTAAAGTTAGAACAGGAAGGATACCAAGTGGTGGAAATGTGGGAACACAAATACAATCACCGTTTGAACACCGATCCCGAGTTTAAACGCCTCATGGAAAGTTACCAGTTCATGGACCCCCTGAACCCAAGTGATAGTTTGTACGGAGGAAGGACCAATGCCACCTGTTTGCTGTACCAAGCTGACGAAGAGAAAGGAGAAGAAATCAAATACTTGGACGTGTGTTCACTGTATCCCTACGTGTGCAAATATTTATGCTTTCCTGCAGGGCACCCACAATTGTTCACCGAACACATCGACCTAAAAAACATTCGACAATACGAAGGCTTGATCAAGTGCAAAGTTTTGCCTCCCACGAACCTATACCATCCCGTCTTACCTCACCATTGCCAAGGCAAACTTATGTTTCCTTTGTGCCGTACTTGTGCTGAAACGTGCAACCAAGATCAACCTTGTCATCACACCCAGGAAGAACGGGCCTTGACGGGGACATGGGTCAGCGTAGAATTGTTCAAAGCTCTGAACATGGGATACCAACTGTTAGAAGTGTACGAAATTTGCCACTTTCCCAAGACACAATAATTCCACAAGGGTGACCCCACGCAGAAAGGCATTTTCGCAGACTACGTGGATGCCTTTTTGAAACTGAGCAAGAAGCCAGTGGCTATCTGTCCTGGTGTCACACTCCCGAAGACCAAAATACATTCAGAGAGAAATTCTGGGCACAAGAAGGCATTACTTTAGATCACATTGAGAAAAACGAAGGCAGGCGATCGTTTGCCAAAGTGATGTTAAATTGCTTGTGGGGTAAAATGGCACAATGACCGTGTTTACCCAAGACGGAGCATTTGACCGAACCTTCCCGCTACTTTCAGATGATTCACGACAAAGCCAAATTCATGAAACACGTGGACGTCACTCGTGAGGATTTGATCTTGGTGAATTACAAAGAAGATCTGAAGTTTGTAGAAGATGACCCCTTTGGAAATGTCATCATTGCAGCTTACATGACAGCTCATGCTCGCTTAAAATTGTACGAAGCTTTAGAACTGTTAGGGGAACGTGTCTTGTACATTGACATGGACAGTTGCATTTATATCGATCACCCGAGTCAACAGCACCCTGACATCGAAGGAGACCGTTTAGGAGCCTGGACAGACGAGCACCCCGATGACAAGATTCTAAGTTTCGTCAGTGGCGGTCCCAAAAATTACGGCTACGAAAACTGGGACAAGCAAGGAGAAGTGCACACGAAGTGTAAAGTGAAAGGACTTACTCTGAATTATCGTACCAGTCGAGTGGTCAACTTTGGCGTATTGAAAGAAGCCTTGCAGTCTAGAGAAAGTGACCACCTATCAACCCAACAAGATTGTACGTTTACCCACACACCACATCGTCAGTCGACCCTTGGAAAAAGTCTATCAAATCGTGTAGCAGAAGCGAGTGCGGCTTCCCACCCACTTTACTTTGCCGTATGGACATGTCGGTATAAAACATTGGTTGTAAGAGGATAGCCACCCACCAGACGGATGACTTCGCCACAGCAAGAATCGAGTGAGAAATCCAGTGAGAACTCCAAGTTCAAACCCTACCATTTTCCAGTCTTCTTACCTGACTATTGTGATTGTGCCCGTCGATTGGCCACGTTTCAAAAATGGCCTACGGATAGGGAAGGATTACCTTCTTCGTATGTTTTAGCTAGAACAGGATTTGTCTACTTCGGACCTGAGTCAGGATTGGGATACGAAGTACAGTGTTTCGCTTGCGGACTGAAGTTACGAATGGATCTATGTATCTACAAAGATTCAGCTATTCTGGAACATACTCGATGGTCTCCGCACTGCCCTTACCTTTCAATGGCCTTTCCACCCATTAAACTACGGTACAATTATGACGGTACCTTAGAGACGGTACCTTCCAAAACTAGACGTAAACACATTGCATCCTATTTCATTGTTGTTTCTTTTCCACATAATAACTTATTTTTTTATTAAATGTTAAACTTTACTAATCTTTTTTCAAGATCACTTTAGTTTGCAAAAATATATCTTGTCATTTATTGGCATTCTACATTGAATTTTGTAAACTAGCTATAAACCTGACCTAATTACTCAACTTAACTGCTGACAGAAACAGTCTACAGTAAATGTATTTCATTTCTATAGCTCGATGGATAAACATTACATCTTTTAAAGCTGTGCACAGAATAGGCCGACATATCACGAGTCAGGAAAACATGGGGGTGGTATCCCCTGTGTCCAAAATTAATATCATTTTGAATAGAATATTCTAGTGACAATTGCCTCTTTTCAAATGGTAAGCATTGCTTTTTTTTATTTTCGTCAATCTGTCAAATTCGGTATGCATTTTGCTTTAATATTTGAGATGGAAACCTTAGGTGCATAGAAATGTCAGACAGCATTGTACATCATGGATGGTGTCCAACATACTTTTATGATCATAAAACAAAATCCCATTTTTTAGTTATGGCCACTGATTTAAGCTAAATATAATAATAATAATAATAATGAGGACTTTGTATAGCGCCTAATCTTTAGAAGCTCTAAGCGCTTTGCAACATTAGACAACATAAAAACATACACAATGATATGATTACAAAAACAAACACCATGAAATTAGAAAACATAAAAAAACATGCTGAGAATATTTAAGGTAGTTAACATTATTAAGTCATTAAGTTTGTTTTTGTAGTCAGAATAAGTAATTTTGAGAGCACTCTTGAATGGGATCACTGCGTCTTTGTGTCTAAGTTCAGTGGGCAATTCATTCCATGTTGCTGGGCCCTGGTATGCAAAAGAATGCTGTCCATGTGACTTTGTTTTCATAGTGAGAATAATGAGTATATGATTGTCGGAAGAGGAGTGTAAGTATCTTGCTTGTGTGTACACATAGGTGAGGTCGGATAGGTATGTTGGACTAGAGTCTGTCAGTGAAACGTAGCACAGAGAACTAATGTTGTGTTTGATTCTGGATCGAATGGATAGCCAGTTTTGAGTACAGAGCAGCGGGGAGGTGTGCTCTGATTGTGGTACTCTAAGTATGATCCAAGCAGCTATGTTTTGAACTTTTTGAAGTCTCTGCAGTAGATATTAAGATGAACCAGACAGAATTGAGTTACCATAGTCCAGTCTTGAAAGTAGCAATGAACACACAAGTGTTTTAGTGGCATCAACTGAAAGATATCTGAGAATGGAGCTGATGCGTCTCAGCTCAAGATATGCAGCCTTGCATATGTTCATGACATGTTGGTGCAATGTGAGAGTACTGTCCAGAGTAACACCTAGGTTTTGTACTGATTGTGTGAATTTAATGTTGGTGTTGCTGATATTTATTGTGTGAGGTAAAGGATGTGAATGAGAAAGTCTTTGTGTTGTAATCAGAATGGCCTCAGTTTTATCATCATTCATCTGCAGCTTGTTACAAGTCATCCATGATTTCACATCAGAAATGCACATCTCTACACCTTTGGATGGTAGCATCAACTTCAGTTGGGTGGCTAGATTTGTATATTTGGGTGTCATCAGTGTACAATTGGTGAGACACTGGATGATGATCTATGACACTTGAGAACAGCTGAGTGTATAGAGTGTAGAGAACAGGTCCAAGAACAGACCCCTGTGCAACACCACAACATAGATCAACTGGGCTGGAGTGTAATCTATTTGCAGACACAATTTGTGTCCTGTGGCAAGGGCGATATGCAGATTGTACATTGCTAAAAAGACTGTTTGAATTCAGACAAGATGCAAGCTGGGATTGAACAACCTTTTGTAAGATTTTTTATATGAATTGGAGATTAGAAACCGGGCAGTAGTTCTTTAAATCCTTATGGTGTAGTGTTAGTTTCTTCAGCAGAGGTTTTACAATGGGAGTTTTGAAAAATGATGGAAATTATGCTGATGAGAGAGAGGTATTAATAACATCAGTTAGTGAAGGCAATACTGGATCTAAGCACTCAAGCAGCAGTAATGTTGGAATTGGATCAAGTTCACATGACTTTGGTGCACTCTAGGATGATTATTTAAAGATGAAAATCTCAAGTGGAAACCTTTCTGGTCAGCCATCTCATCCAAAACCTCCTGAAATGGAGAGTATTTTGCAGACTCCAAGATTTCCTCTTATCCTGCTGGTATGTTCTATTTAGTTTATCTGGTCTCTTTTTATTTTTTATCAATTGCTTTTATACCATGCCACAATTGGAAATTCTTTATCAAAAGTATGTATAAATTTCATCATTTTTCTGTCTGTTTAATAAGATGTGTTTAAGAGTACTTACTTACTCATGATGCTGTATATATGAGATTAGATGTTTTGTTAAAAAAGAATGCATTTTGTGATATATTCTATCACTGCTTTATATACAGTGGTCATTGCAACCAGTATGCATTTTGTTTACATGCCAAAAAATCCAGTCTGATTTCTTTGTTTCTTTTTTACTGCAATTAAGGAGTAGTGATAATCTTTATACTCTTAGCTGCATCCAGAAGGACAACACCATCACCATCCCCATCCACTCTGGAGTGGAGAATATAAAGATTTCTCTCTGCCAGTTCCTCTGCAAGTAGTAAGTATTGAGGATGGAAAAAAATGTACATTATAGAATAATGAAACAAATACTACAGGTGTTGACTTTTATATAATCTCCTATTTCATTTACAGCTCTCTAAATACGAGTAGGTCAATTATACACTGTATTTATGAATTTAATTCTCATCTAAGGTAGTAGAACTGTTTTATGTTTGACAAAATGTTGGGTAATTTGTGGCCATACACTAAAAACACATTTTGTAGCATTTAAAAATGCTTATGTTCAATGCACGTAAAACTCATTGGTTTGTTGTCACTTCAGTTGATAACAGTCTTGTCATCTTGTAGACATTTTGAATGTTAGTGTTCAATGCTAAGGTCATATACATTGATTCAACATCAAAATTTGTTTGCAAAATGGAAGATTATGACATGAAAGCACAAGCTCTTGTAGCTTAGATAATGTTATTTCAGAACATTGTGAGATGTTAATTAATTAAATTATAGGTCATAAAACATACTGTTCAAGACTTATTTGTGCAAATAAACAATGAATTGTTTTTCATTGATGTGTCGACTGTTCATCATTCCATTGGTTTTTTTATTTTTCTTTCTGACGTATACCATTGTCTTGTGTAAGTCAGACGCCTAAACCATCTACATTGAATGCAGACTTTACAGACACCAGCAGTGAAACAACATATCCAGGGAATAAAAAAATAAAGGATTATAGGGAAAAGTTTTCATATAAACTTTACAAAAACCATGTATTTCATTTCATAAATATATTTCATTGTTAAACCCATGTTCACTGTACAGATCTTTTTAAGGAGTTTATAATAATGATCTTGATCTTTCAAAACTAATTTCATCACAAATCTGTTACAGATTTCCAGTTCAATGTACTTATGAAACTGGACACAAATATTGAGAATTTGTTGGAGCAGCTGGCCCTCCAAGTTCATACACAAGGCCCAGACACAGAATATGGAGAAGAAATTCTTGCAATGCCATGTGATTCAGTGGAGGAACTAGAGGGCCTTTGCCAGAGGTTGGAGGAGAATCCCAAACTCTCCAAGAAGATGGTAAATTGGGGCTTTATTTTCTATTTAAAAAAACTGTTATAACCTTTATTTGCTGTTGTGAACCTCAATATGCATTATGCAAGTTCTGCAGTGCCTGTATAATTATTTTTGGGGGTGGGGTGAACATGTAGTGGTCGGCTGTTTTGTCTTACGGATGTAGGCCAAAACATGTTTAGAGATGAACATGTAACAGGTATTTTACTACATATACACTATTACATATTATGTGGCTACTTTAATTCAATCCTTGAGTGAATGTCATTTATGAAGTTAATAGATTCACGGTGGTTAATTTGGTTTATAATTGCTATTAGTACATTGTGTTGCATAGTTAATGTTATCAAACTTTTTTCAAATTAGAGAAATTAAATTTGCTTGCAAAACCATGGCAAAAAATAACTATATACAAGCATATTTTGTCACATCGATCATGAAATACTACTACTAATAATAATATCAAAATCAAAAAATAGTAATATTATTATTATTATTATTTTCAGATATGCTACTTGAGCTCCCTTGGCAGGTTTACAATTGGGGATAGTGTCTGCAGGATGATGAAAAAGCTTAAAACAAAAAGACTGGCCAGAGTATAGTCCAAAGGGACGTAAAGGGAAAAAAGCATTTCAAGAGCTTGTGATATGTCAGGTTTTGATAAGTAAGTATGGCTTGATTTAAATTGTGTTTTTCATGTGACTTGCCAGAGATTTTTAAATGAATTGATAAAGTAACTTGAGACACATTTCAAAGTACATGTTTTAAAAATATTCCATTGATTATTGCTGGCATTTAGAAAAATGCAATGCATCCTTTGTTGTGAAACTTATTTTAAAACATTGTATTACTCTTGCAGAAGCCTGCTTGAAAACTAATGGCAAAGCAAAGGTAAATGGAATGGAAGAGACCATATCAGAGACCCTCAAATATGCACCCAACCAACGCAGAATGATAAAAAACAAGGTAATCCAAATGACTCTTATTTCATCAATATTGGATTCAGTTTCGTCTTTTAAAGCATAGTATTTGCAAAGCGGATGCATTTCTAAACTGATAACAAAATCAGCTTATCCTATTGCCCAGGACTATCAGAGCTAGAGTCCAGCTAACTACAATATGCATATATCTTGTCTGATCGGACAAGTGCCTCCATTTGGAATTTTTATTGACATGAAATATTTGGATGAAATAAATTCATCTTTGTGCAAATTGATTGCACCATCCACTTGCCAGAAATGACAAGTAAGTGCAAAGTTATCTTGTATCATGGCTTAACGATAGTAAGGGAAGCACAAGTGCAGTGAAGAAAATTTCATACATTTTTATAATGCTGATTAACATGACTTCTGCATATGTAACTAGTGCTGAGATGATATGACTTTATTTAAGCATTACAATTTTGTTTTAATTTGCAGGTGCCTGAGCAGAAGAAGTAATAGATAAACTTTACAGTGGAGTTGGAGACTGATTCTGATTCATAATCTTAATTAAATCTAGAAAATAAACATTAAAGTCATATTAAAATATCTGCTGTATTGTTTCCGTCTTTCATTTTTCTCTTAAAAACAAATGTCTGAACCTTTAGTCTGTAAATTCAGTGGATTCCTTATCAGCCCATCTACTTTTACTTTACACCATGCTACTTTAAAAAAAAATGAATTATCCCCATTGGGGTAGGTCCCCCCAACCCCCCACCCTACTTTGTCAACTTAGCTGCCACATTTAAACCTAATGGAAGGCCCTGCTGTAAAGCCTGTTAGTAAAACTACCCAACAAGAGGATTTCATACATTTGCAACTCCTAGATGGATGGTAATGTTTTCATTTTTGTAATGTAGATTTGGACATTCTTGCCACCAGTATGGAATATGTGTTTCAGAAACACAAGCAGCTTTCATCAGATTTGCATATAGGTTTTATATGTTGTGAGTATGTTGTAGGAAGTTTTTTTAAATAACATCATATGAGATGATGCCAGTGGAAATGGCAGAAAAGTGTCTGTATTGTTCACCAACTACACCTTGTTCTTACAAAATGTGGCTGTTACACATTCCCATGATGATGTCACTGACAGCCATCAGTGAGGAATGCCCCAACAAGCATAATACAAATTGCTTCCATTGTAATTGTTACAATTCCATTCTGACCACTCCGGTGTCCTAGTGGTTAGAGCGTCCGCCTCAGAAGCGGGAGGTCATGGGTTCAAACCCCAGCCAAGTCATACCAAAGACTTACAAAAATGGTATTAACAGCTACCTCGCTAGACGCTCAGCATTAAGAGGTTAGTGTTAGGACTGATCGGCCTGGTGTCAGGATAATGTGACTGGGTGCAACATCATACTACATATTTGCAGCATGATGCCCCAGTGCTATACATCACTATAACCTGCCACACTGCAGACATCGTAGCAATATGACTGAAAAAGTATTCAAGCTACGTTAAAAATCCAATCACACACACACAATTCCATTCTACGATCCAGAACCAACACTAATTCCGTACTACAGTTCTTGCATTTCAATCCAGTTTTGCTTTTGAAATGTAGTGCCACTCAATTCATAATGAACCCATTCATTTCAAACACTCGCAAATACTTATTATTCCTGTCTACAACTGAAAATATCTATATAAAAAAACGTGTAACTGTGTTTTATGCAAGGGCATGGAGATGACAAAAACTTGCACCTGAAGCTTGAATAAAACCCTGACTGTGGATAAAACTTTACCCATCGATTACCCCAGCTTGGGGATAAATTCCGACCGTGGCGATTTATTATATATCCATTGACTGCTCCAGCTTGAGGGCAAAATCCAAGCACATCCCTAAAAAGATAACAAGTATAGCGGCTCTTTACCTTCTGTAAATGCCACTTGAGCTTCCTGATGCTGTTGTATCTGCCATTTGACAGAATCACGAATGTGGATATATTTCTTAATTGCCTCTAGTTGTTGAGCTAGTTTAGCTGTATGAAATTCCTTTGTGCAGACTCACTCATTATTAATATTACAACAGTGATTTAATTACACATCACCTGTCAGCACACCGATGATAAGTCAGTTATTTTATAACACACCAACAAGCTTGCCCCTTGCACCCCCCCCCCTTTTTTTTTATTTGGGCACCTGTGGACATGAATCTGCAAGGCTCAAATTGTCATTTTTAATATAAGATCTCAACATTTTTAAGGCCTTAATTTTAAAGACATCCTTAAAACCCCCAAAAGGTTATCAACTGGATCACCAGCCTTCGTTTAGAGTAACAGCAAGTATATATATATATATATATATATATATATATATATATATATATATATATATATATATATATATATTTAGGTCTAAGGAAACACAATAAAAATGTTTGATTTAACAATGACATATTTGCCTCAGGTCTGTGATCCTGAAGTGAATATTAACTGTCCATTTATTTTCTTGGCTTTTCCTTACTAGGAAATTGATTATAGATATTTCTGCAATGGTGAAGGCAATGTAAAAATTGGTTACTATAACATACTTTTTACGCCATGTTTGAAAAAATAAATCCAACGGAAAGGTTATAGTCTGAAAATCTTCATTAAATTAAGTTAATATAGGGGAAAAAACTTTAAGAGTTCATAAATATTTTTCAGTGCTGAATAAAGATATAACATAACACTTTCTGCTGTGATTTTAATAGTTTCTGAGAGCATGAAAAATTTCTAGAACTATAATGTATAAATGTTTTCAAAAGATTATATTAATATGAGGGAAAAATCTGTTATGAAATAAACCGACAAGATCTTGTATGAATTCATGTTATCTTTAAATATGATATTTGTGTGAAAATATCTGGAAGAAAAAACAAGATGGTGCCACTCACACATACAATGTGGTTGCCACAGTAGCCATATTAAGAAACTTTTTATCGCTACTTCTGAATGGATAATTGTGTCAGCGTGTCAACATGTGTACAAAATACTTATGTTGATGTCTAGCAGGTCCTGAATGAGAATTATGGTGCTGTACAGACATCCTATAAGGCCACCAATGTGGCCATCCTGAAAATCTTGGTATAACTACTTCTCCTGAATGAATCGTCATATCAGTGAAAGACTTCTTATGTCTAGTTGGACGTAAATGAAAATAGTGCCAATCTAACCTCCAATATGGCTGTTTTAATGGGCATCTGGAAAACCCCTTCCTTGCTACTTCTCCTAGATGGCTGGTCATTTTGACATTGTGCTTTCACTAGATGACCTATTTGATGTCTGGTTGGCCGTAAATGGAACTATGCATATGGTTTTGATGTCTAGTTGGTCCTAAATGTGGTTTTTGCTGCTCATAAACTTCTAATGGTATTATAGTTGGTTCCTTAATGAAACTGCTGTACAAAATTAAAAGGCCTTCTCACTTTCTATCAAGTTGGATACAATTATCATTACCAGCTAGGATTTCTTGATCCTCTTTTTTATACATCAACCCTTCGCATATGTAGTTAGCTAAAACAGTATTTTGAACAATTAATTGCCCTCTTGCAAATACAATCCCAATTGCATGTTTTTACCAGTGTGAGAGCTCCTTATATAAGTAGCTAAGTATTCAGTAACTGAATTTCCACATCCACATGCATCAACTCAGAATTAAAAGTTGCAAAACATATACAAATTTGAAAATCTTGAGACATGTGTCACTTTGCATAGTGGGTGTTATGATTTAAATGCAACAAGGAAATCGAATTAGGGTTAATTTCTTTAAGCTGTATTCAATCATGGGGCCCTGGATTATAGAATGGTCTAGGCATACACATCACTAATCAACTCTCTCTAGTCCAACCAATGTGTGTATATGAGAAAGCTTGCCAGTAGCGTTATGTGTGTTGATTTCTTCCAATAAATATGTTGGCTGCCATGTAAAGTCTATGATGTCCTGAAAAATGGTGTTAAGCTCCATACAAGCAAGCTAAACAATCAATGATATAATGGAACAGTAGACACCATTTTAGCTAAATATGCCAAGAATTGATTTAGAGACTTGGTTAGTGATGATGACTTAAAATTGGCAAGGGATTAAAAAGATAAAAGAAATGACCTTTCATGGCACTGTAATATAACAAGTGAGGAAAAACAAAAGTTTATTGCATTTGAACCTTTTGTTTTTTCACAGTTTCAATTTAAGTCATAAGGCCCCTTATTTTGCCTTACCAAACATATAGCAAGTTATTACCTCAAGCCCTAGCACTAATAATGCCTCACAAGTAAGCAGTCTTTTATGAAGTCTCAGGTCTGAGTGTATGTCTAGCAATACTTATGTCCAGTTTGTTTATAAAATTCTTTCTCACATGGTACAGTTTTCAGAGAGACACGATAAATTCAACAAGTGTGGTAATGAAGGGACAGGCATTCTTTATTTATGCACACATCCCAAAGGGACATTGCTATGTTTGAATCAACACTGAACTGAAGAATGGAGCATCAGCTGCATCAATTAAAATATTGTGGCCCACACAAAATACTGCAAGGACTATAATCAATTTATGAGTGCAATGGGCATGAATTACTGTAGCAGACTGGAGGAAGTAATCCGAATTTATTAATATCTTGAAGCTAAATATAGTAAAGTTTTCATCTATAATCTGTGGAATCGTTTTTGCACACAGTTTGCAGGATTTGTCTTTGGGTCATCGTTTTTCTTTTTCTTGATCTTTCTAGCTTATGGTATCTTGATAAGTCTTATGGTGCCGTGCAACTGCACTTGATGATTACCACAGCCAGTGACATTGTATCAAATCTTCTGGGATCAGATGATTCAATGCAAATTCCACATAACCTATCACCATCCTCATGTTTGCCATCTGACTTACTAAGTTATTTTGCCTAAATAATAATAAAAACAATCTGGTCTGATGTATTGATAGCGTTCTGAATGACCATAATATATTCTCTGTATCTACCTTAGAAAATCCTGAGTGGATCGCTGTTTGGTTTTAATAAACCAAAGTAATCCAATGAAAGGCATTTTACAGACACAAGTGTCTGTTTCCTGTATGCAGTGATTAAATGATAGTATTATGTCTTTATTTTTTTTTAAACTGATGATACATATGATCACCTTCAATGTGCAATATTAGTTATGTTAATTAACGAGTGGGCAATATTTGAATTTCAAAGATAAAAGTGTATGCCATGATCACTTTAGTAGGATGATTTGTCAAGTGAGGTTATCTTTTCTGTTTGAATAAATATTGTTAACTAAACTATTTTCGCAAGTTATGACATAAGAATGATTCAAAGAAAGAAAATTCATTAAATTGAACATATAAAATGTAATACTGCAACAGAGTCTAGATGAACTATTTCTTCAGAGACACAATCCAGACTCTGTGGCAGCAAAATTATCAAATAGGACACAACTAAGAGACAATCACATTTTCAGTCACAATGGTTTGACAATTATCAATGGCTTGAATTCATTGACTGTGAAGGCAAAGTGATTTGCAGTTACTGCACAAAAAGTTCCCAAACTGTCACAGATTTTAAATTCTACCAGTGGACTTGTAAGTGTAACTGACAAATCCAGGATTAATCAAGCAAGTCTCATGATAGTATTATACCTAATAAAGCAAAATGTAGCACAGTATATTCATGACACTTAGGCCAGCATGTACAAAATATTCCTCAAGTTACAGTTGCTAGCACTCCACTAAGAAATGTCATTTTATAATAAATAAAAATGTAATGAAAAAAAAAATCGATAAAGTGATTGCACTCTTTAACATAGCCTACTAACTAACTCAATAATGAAAATGATTTGGTTCATTATATCTTTGTGTTTTATGGAATAAATGCATACATCTGATTGAATTTTAGGCAAGAGACTGAACTTTTGGGTTAAGTTAAAATGTATGTGGAACAAATGCATTTTCTAAAACTACTTGTATCAGTGTGCATTGTGACTTTTCTTTAAGATAACTCTAAATGGTACTGGGTATGTATCATTTTCTTCAACTGCACACTGTTGTCTTCCATTTGATTTGATGACTTACAGCTATGCTGTCTACACAGTAGGCCTCAACGTCAGGAAAAATTCTGTATACTTCAGTTACAGCTGAAATAAGTTTTGCATTAGTACCTGAATCAGACAAAAAAGGTAGTGTTCTGGTGTGTGAATAGAAATGGCTAAAAGTAATATAGACAAAAGCCATAAGAGTACACAAGTTACATATGAAAACCACCAATTCACTTGCATGTGTGGCATACAAGTTCAAAGATTTGCTTCATGTTTAGTTGTGTACACACATTGTTCAACTCATAAGATATTTTAAGAGCTATTTCTCTATTGTATGCATAAATTCATTTACAAATGTGATTAGTGGGCCACACCGAAGGCCATACCATTAGTTCACTTGGCAATATGGTAACGTCAGCTGAAAAGCATAATCATCCATTAAAAGAGCATTATGATATGAACATTAGGTATTTAGGACATATAGATTTTTCTTTTCCAAATGGAGTCCAAGTAATTATTGCCCAATCCAGGTATAATTTTGTACACAAGTAAAGAACAAAATAAGATAAATCTTCATTTATTTGCAATTGACAATACACTTCTTAATGAATATACACTTTTGCATTTATTTTGTATCACTTGAATAAACAATATTTCTTTCAGTTCATTTTAAACTTTTATTTTATATCACTTGAGTAAACAATATCTCTTTCATTTCATTTAACACTTAGAAACAGGTTCTTCCAGTTACAATAATCAACTCTGGAAACAATAAACAAACTGGAACTTTTGACCTAATTATATTACATTTACTAGGGTTAAAACAATAAATTCCTTAACATAATAAATTAACAGTTCCAGTTAATCAAACACAAAATCATCTTTTATACAGGGTGTGAACTGTTAATATTTACAGGATAAAGCTTATAGTTTCCAAATTGATTGAAGCTTACATGTTGCAGTTGCTGGCACATATCTATTTCCAGCATGGTTTGCATACATTCCACCTTTAATAATTTTGTTACTTCCCTACCCCACCCCATTCAGTAAAAAGTATCAAAAATCAGGCTCATTCTAAGGCAAAGTCTGTAACTTGTGTACCACAGTCATCAGAGAGACAAAGATGCAAAACTTTATGATGCCTGTCAAAGGAAGAAAACAGTGTGTTGTTTACCCAAGTTTTGAACCAGTTAACTTGAATTATCAGACCATCAATTGCTACAGCCCCACTAATTACAATTGGGAATAATGAGAACTCACCTTCAGTTATCTGTGTATATATATAATTTTAATAACCAAGAATACCGGATGTCTGGGAACATTATAGCATTCAATGGTAACGTCAGAACTGAGATGAGAGAATTAAACAAGCATAGTACATGACATAATATATCCATAAACTATTGACTGGGAAAAATACTACAGAACACCATTTCTGCTGGCAGTAAGATGTTGAACCTATATGTCATAAATATCAGGTTGGACATCTAGGACCAGTAATATTCATAATGGGCAGTACCCACCCCCCACCCCCAAGTGAGAAGGGCCTGATTTGTAATCTAAGCCACCCAACCTATCACAGCCTTTATAGTACTTGAAACAAATATTGAGTAATAGTAAAACAAACTCTGAAAGTTATTAAAACCAATTTGTTATATTTCCATAACTCTGCATAGTTAACTGTGCAAGCAGACTTAAACATATCAGTGTATGACAGTTAAATTGAGCTATAGCATCGATTAACAGAAGCTACGAATTCATCAACAAGCAGTGAACAATCATCTTCACAATAAATGTCAAACATTAGCATCCATAAGCTGTCAAGACAAGTTGTTACACTGGATATATAATCATCCATTTATTTCAAACAAGCTGTGAGAAACGAACCTCACGTCCGCTATATGTACGCTGGCCATTGCAAAGGATGCTTTAATAGATTAATGTTTATCGTCGTGTCTTGACAACCATTTTGCGCGCGCACACCGGAAAGTCATGCTATATATTTGTTACTTGTGAACGTATTCGTGGGCAGTACGCTATATATTGTTCCCGTGGCCGTATTCACGGGCAGAATGCTATATGTTTGTTCTTCGTGAACGTATTTTTGGGCAGTTACTTTGTCATCTTCAACCTAAAGGTCAAAACTGCCCATGAAATTTATATATCTGCCCACGAACCGAAAACATGAATAGGACTATAACATAAGTGTATATACTTATTTTCAACATATACATAATTACTGTGTAAGAAATACAACCTATGTATATGTATTTTGATTTGAAATGTAAACTATATCATGTCCTTCCCGTAAACCTACTTTCGGGATGACTGCCCACAACGCACCTAAAACGTGTATATATATATATATATATATATATATATATATATATATATATATATATATATATATATATATATATATATATATATATATATATATATATATATATATATATATATATACATTATGACCAGAAATTGTTTAAAAATACATATAATAACATCCACTGCCACTACGTTAAGCTCATACCAATGCAATGGATAATGCAATGTTTTGATTTAGTACACTTTCTGTAGAATAGATATTAAATTACTGAAGACGTTTTATCAGTTTATACCATAATTAGAGATGCCATAACCATGTCTTAAATTGCTATGTTAGGGTCACAGGAAGTTGATTAGCTCTATTTAGTAAACCATTCACATACAAATTAATTGATGAACGATACAATGAACATCTGTTCACCGAACGGTTTGATAAATATGTACATAATGAATTAATCGGTGAAAAGCTTCCCTCACCCACCTCTCTCTCTCTCTCTCTCTCTCTCTCTCTCTCTCTCTCTCTCTCTCTCTCTCTCTCTCTCTCATTCACGTAGGCTGACGACATAAATATCCTATCCATGCATTTTAGTCGGATGAATTGAAGTTTGTGAATGGTCATACATGTGAAACTTGAATGTAATATAAATTTAGCGATTTTGACTAATATCACCAAAACTGAAGGGTCGATATCCCTTTTAAATTGAATATAATATAACAATCGATATATAACTATTTATTATTTACTACACTTCCTCAAATTATAAAGGATGTGACTAGCTGAGTTTTACCTCCTAATATTACACCCAGCAACCAAGGAGTGGGGACGAGGCTAGGGTTTCAACCCAAACTGATTGAGTCGCATTACATTTTAACTCATTTCGATCTTCATTATTGCACACCAAACACTTAATCCGGTCAAGCGAGCATTGGTTTGGATCTGTAATTGGTATTTTGAACTTTCATAGTTCGCTGCTTTCAAATTACTGACATCAGCTTGAAAATAGGGATACAAATTAAAGTTGTATTTAACAGTTTCCCACTGTCACGTGCGTTAAGATTCAGTCCTAGAATGGTGTGTTTGCGTAATTTTGCTTTTTGATACATAGTTTTATATTTTGTATTTTACATTAAGAAGGTACAACATTTTAAAGTCTTGCATTACATGGATTATCTGATGAGATGATTGCTAATGAGTCCGACAGTGAAAGGTAGCACAGATAACCACTTTTGTGTTTGATTTTGGATCGAATGGATAGCCAGTGTAGGGTACAGAGCAGCAGGAAGGTGTACTCCAATCGTGGCATTCTATGATCAGAGCAGCTGTGTTTTGAACATTTTAAAGTTTCTGGAACAGATATTAAGATGAACCAGATAGCATTGAGTTACAATAGTCTAGTCTTGAAAGTACTAATGAACACAAACGTGTTTTAGTGATATCAACTGAAAGATATTTGCGAACTGAGCTGATGCGTCTCAGCTCTAGATATGCAGTCTTGCATATGTTCATGACATGTTGGTGCAATGTGAGAGTACTGTCCAGAGTAACACCTAGGTTTTGTACTGATTGTGTAAAATTAATGTTGGCCATGATCATATTTATTGTTTGAGGTAAATGATGTGAATGTGAAATTATTTGTGATGTGATCAGAATGGTCTCTGCTTTATGACCATTCTTATGCAGCTTGTTACATGTCATTTGTGATATTTGGGTGTCATCAGCGTACAATTGGTGAGACACTGGATGATGATCTATGACACTTGAGAGGGGCTGAGTGTACAGACTGAAGAGAACAGGTCCAAGAATAGACCCCTGTGGAACATCACAATATTTATCAACTGGGCAGGAGCGTATTCCATTTGCAGATACAATTTGTGTCCTGTTGACCAAGTTGGACTTGAACCACATTAAGGCTGTATCATGTCAGCCAAATACATGCTGGAGACGGTGAAGTAATTTAGCATGGTCTACTGTGTCAAATGCTGCAGACAAATCAAGGAGGGTGAAGACTGTAATCTTTCCGCTATCCAACGCAGAAAGAATGTCATTAAAATACTTGTATAAGAGTAGTTTCAGTACTGTGGTAAGGGCGATATGCAGATTTTACATTGCTTAAAAGTCTGTTTGAATTTAGATGAGATACAAGCTGGGATAGAACAACCTCTTCTAAGATTTTTTATATGAATGGTAGATTAGAAAATGGGAGGTAGTTCTTTTAATCGTTATGGTCCAGTGTTGGTTTCTTCAGCAGAGGCTTTAAAATGGCCGTTTTGAAAAATGCATGGAATTCCCCGGATGAGAGAGATATATTAATAACATCAGCTAGTGAAGGCAATACTGGATCAAAGCACTCAAGCACAAGTGATGTTGGACTTGGATCAAGTTCACATGAGTTTGGTACACTCTTCATCAGGAATGCACGTACAAAATCAGTAGAGACAGGCTCAAATGCTGCTAATGGTTTGCGCTCAAATTATGTATCCCATCTATATGGCGACGACGAGTCAATTGAAAGTGTGGTGTCAAGTTTATCCCTAATGGTTTGTACTTTGTCACGGAAGAAATTTACATGTCCGGAAGGATGACTGGAGAGACGGTAGTTGGAAGTGGTGTTGATTTGTTCCTTGATATTAGCTTGTTAGTAATCTCGAAGAGCTCTGTGCAGCTGGAACTTTCCATGATCTTAGTAGTGTAGTGGGCTGATTTCGCTGCATGGACTATAAACATTTGCTAATTTTTTTATTTATAATCAATCACGATATGATTTGACACATGGGAGAGAGAGAGTAAATATGGCTTACTAATAATCTCCACATCAAGTTGCGACCGTGCGATTATACGATACGCACGCATACATATAATGTTCCATACCGTTTTGATAACTATAATTCCGGTGTCTAAATTTCGAATCAGGTTGACTTTCAAACGTCACACATGTGAACTCAGCTGAAAAGGGTTTGATTCAATTATAAATCATCGTTTAAATGCTATTCGAAAGAGATATTGATATTGATAAAGTAAAGAAAAACATTGATGTAGGCTCGTTTTTATATTCACGAAGTCATACTATGGCTTACTAACTTACTTATTAATTTATTGTGTCATCAACCTAAAGATAGTGCTATATATATATATATATATATATATATATATATATATATATATATATATATATATATATATATATATATATATATATATATTCGCATCGACAGTGGATGAACTGACTAAGCTCACATCAACAATGTTGCAGTCAAATAATTGCCGGGAGTAATTCCTGTGTCTGCAATAAGATTGCAAATATCCTGCAAATCTTTGTAAGGTCACACCAGATCCATTAACATGTCATGGTGCGGCCCCATCTCCCTATGTCATTTAATCCGGGAAACGTGCGCTCCTTTCATCCTCGGTTGACAGCTAGATTCATTATTTTCGGTAAACGTATGCCTCATTATGCTCCTTACAGCATGATGATAGTTCTTGAATCAATACGCTGGAATTTCACAATCTGAAGGGCCAGCAATAGATGCCATTCCGGATAGTTACCATTAAAGCAGCGGTTCATTTTTTTCTGATTGATAAAGGACATTAGTGGTATTGACTTTAGTGTGAAAAAATAGCTCTGACGGGCTAACTTGCTCTAGTGAGATGCTTGAACGAGGACGACAATTAATCTAGATGGATCATGATTGTATTTTTTGATTAGAATTTGATTAAAATATGGCAGTATCATAGGGAATCATGGTTTAGTCCAGCATAGGGGTTTTCATACATACATACATACATACATATATATATATATATATATATATATATATATATATATATATATATATATATATATATATATATATATATATATATATATATATATATATATATATATATATATATGCCATGTACTTCCTTCAGCGATAATATTCCATTTGCTGGAGCGGAAGTCATAAGAGGATTCAGTTTACACAATGTAAGTGATTCTTATCTGACATATTTATAACAAGGAACACTCCTAGTATTACACTGGTAATAATGTCAGTTTTGTCCAATCCGTATATCAGGCATATGTTTCTATCTCAGTCATGGGAATTTATGTAACTGTTAATTTACAGAATAGATCTGCAACTCATACACGTCACTGGATAGCGTGTGGTAAGTAAATTCACCATTATTGGTAGATGTGGCTTTAAAATATATGAAACTGAAATTTTCGCATATGATTTATACACCAATTAAAATATAGCCTTCATCTGCTAAAACTATATTGGTTTCGTGTGGGGTTTATTTAAGAAGCAAGTAAATATTATAGTATTTGTTAAAGTCGACTTCAAGGCATGCATTGTTCTTACAAACGAATATTACGTATTAGTTTGTGACCTTTCCGCTCTATGTGAGACAGACACAGATAAGGATTCTGAGATATTCCTTTGAAGCATATCACTGTCATACTGATAAGTGTCAGCTGAGCCGATATATTTTGATTGCATGTCCCACAAATATTTAACATGACTTAATTCGTACATTTTGGCTGCGTATCATTATAATTCACAGGAAATCGAACGTGTACATTTTTATCATGAGGCCATATAAGTCAAGCTTGTGTTCGAACGCAAAGATAAATCAACCCAATGCTGCATTTCCTTAATTTATTTTCATTTTAAACCAATAAATCTTAATTATCTTATGTAAAATGCAGCTCCAAAACTTATAAGTAAAGTTAATGTATAAACCAAGAATATAATAAATTATGCCTTTAATCCATTACGACCATGCATCAATTACACGCACAGCATCGCAATATTTTTTTCTTCTCCTTAGCTACAAAGTATCTGCTAAAGTCAATACTGTTCAGCTGTATTAATGTAATATGATATCAATGTGATGTAAACGTATAATCACTACAAAAATGTGTTTAATAATTCTAATTTACACATATTAATAAGCATAGTTTGGATATTGTAAACTTATACTATATTCATAATGAATCGAAATATGACTCATCATCTGGGAGGGATGTATATGTTTTAACAAGTGCTTTTGTCCCTCCCATGCATTGCACTATGTCTAAATGAAACGCCATAAAAAGACTTAACAAAAGCGTAAATGAAGTGTTGACATCCTATTGACTCAAACAATTGTCTCTTTCTAAACTTCGAGGCATGTTGACATCCCAAAGTTGCACACATGTAACCAGCTGAATCCGGTTTGATTATAATGGAAAACTAGGAAATGAATTCGTTATCCTAAAGAGATGGTACTATTGTTGCTGGAGAAACACGATCTATTGAAATAGTTGAGTTTTATTCCAGTTTATAAATAATCAATTATTATTATTAATTTATATATTGTTTTCCTGTTTTCAGTATAATAGAAATACAAATACACGGGATAAATAATTACGACAGAATGAAGCTGGAACAAGCATTGCAATAGAGCTGCTGTGATACTTGAACGTTGTTGAGAGTAAGTGATACATTTATTCTGCCAATCTTGCCAACAATGTTCACCCCTTTGAAGGAAATCCCACAAGGAAAGAACTGGACATTGGAAGAACTGAATGACAGAGAAGTGCAATTGTTAATTCCAGTAATTGTATTTGTTTCCATTTGCATGGTGGTCGGAACAATCGGCAATGCACTCGTGCTATATGTTAATATTATCGCACTCAAACGTCATAATTCCACACACAGATACTGTATAACCTTTCTTGCTGTGGTTGATATCACATTTTGCGTGATAGGTGATCCATTTGTTCTAGGGGTTTTAACCCATCCATACACATACACGAATACACTGGCATGCAAGAGTCTACGCGCATTTACATACTTTAATGCTATGGTATCAATTTTTGTCCTATTTGTGATTGCGATAGATAGATACAGAAAGATATGCAAACCATACGGAAAACAGTTATCCATACGATCGATGAAATATATTTTTGGGTTCATCGGTGTGCTATCTTTCATCTTGTCTATTCCTTGCTTTATCCTTTATGGAAAGAACACTGTACAAACAGGCGTTGCAAACATCACAGGAATTCAGTGTTTTCCCGATGATATGTACAAGGACACATTCTTTCCTAATGGCTACATTATGTTTCTATATTCCTTTTACATTATCGTAACCGCGTTGATGTCTCTATTCTATATAATGGTGTGGCGTCAAATAAGAAAGCATTCACATCTAATGGGAACAAAATATACAGCAGATGTAAAAGAAACAAACGTCTATTCTTGTTCATCGGATACGTACTCTGCACAGATGAATTCAGCAACAACAGTACATGAAGTTCAACAAAACAAACTTGAAGATCAAAAACGCACTGACGATCCTAGACAAAACACAAACGAAGGAAACAAAGGGAATATGGACAAAAAACACAATGTCAGAGCCAAGACCATACACGTATCCAAGATTCTATTTGTTGTGACAGTCTTCTTTGTGTTGAGCTTCACACCATTTCTTACCTTGGAACTAATGACGTTTTTCGACGAAGAATACATCGAAAATCTGGACAATACAAGCACGATGGTGTATCAGCTTTTCTGGAGAACATTTGCAATCAACTTCATGGTAAATCCATTTATTTACGGTGCAATGGATATGAAGTTTCAAATGGAATGCAAAATGCTGGTTTTGAAAATATTGCATCTTTAGGAACTTTCTGCTGCGGATAAATATTTGCTGTGTTTGTCAATAGTATATTCTACATAATTTGGGTAAGCTTTGTTTAACAAAAATTGACGTCGGAGGCTAGTCGTACTAAACAGACGATCATATAGGCACGACATAAAATACTACTTATCTCTTTTATTTTATATTCTATATCCATACATTGGTTTAATACGGTCAAGTGGCAATTTAACCTGTATTAATAAATAATTTTCTTTAATCAAGAGGAATTTCGGGAATTCATCATGTAATGTACTATATTTAGCCTTAAATCCATTTGAACAGGATATATTTTGTATATAGAAGCTTTAAACATCAAGTGTTCTTTTTCTACCACTGCGTGTTATTGATATAAATCATACGATCTATTACATGATTCCATACGTTAAGCACATAATTATACTCACGTATATATCCCATCCGTGTTCAAAGAATATATGTATGTATGTATGGCAGTTTATAGTGAGGTCTAGCACTGGGGTATCATGACGCAGACATATTGCACCAAGTCACACCAAGCCACAATATCTTGACACATACCTAACACTAACCCTTTAATGTAGAGCGCTTAGCGAGGCATATGTTAGTAGCAGGTTTGATATGACTTGGCCGGGATTTGAACCCGCTACCTTCCTCATTCAAGGCGGACTCTTTAATCACTAGGACGCCTGAACGGGTCGACATACAAACATACATACATACATGCATGCATGCATACACACATACATACATACATACATACAAACATGCATACATACATACATACATACATACATACAGACAGACAGACAGACAAACAGACAGACAGATATACATGCATGCATGCATGCATGCACGCATACACACACATATACACATCCATATATACATCTATACATACATGCATGCATATGTACATACATACATACATTCATACATACATACATACATACATACATACATAGATACATACATACATACATACATACATACATACATACATACATACATACATACATACATACATACATTCAATTTGCCTTACTTGTGCATCAGTGCTTGTTTGAGAAGCATCTTAACGATTCAATTGAAGCAGGTCATCATTTCAATGCTTACTACATTGGTTGAATTTAGAGTTGCCCCAAGAGAGACCTTGCTATAAAATTAGCATCCCAATATATTTTACATCATGACATAATCATCTTTAAGACTATATAATATTTCCTTGCTCTTTGGTATGAATGTATTGCTGATCTGTCGCGGTAATGTCTAAGATATTGGAAGATTTTAATGCTTGAACCTTACAAATATCGATATGAATGATAAATAATACGTTTCTTCCAGTTTTGTTTTTAAATACCTTGCATTAACATTTTCTTGCCTGCCTATAAAAGTGCTTTATGTTTAGTATTTTAACCGAATAACTTGTTTTTATTAGTCTATGCTACCTGCTTGGGGCCATAATTTCAAAAGTACAGATACGTTTTTCTTCTGTTATGTTCATAGCATCAACAAGTCAAAGAAGATAAGGACTGGAACGGGTTGAAATACATATCTTATTTTCCATCTCAGAATAGGACCCTAAGTGTGTATTTTGACATTAATGTTATCTGCATGATACTTATGCTATTATGTTGCTGTCGAGTATCGCTTGTGCAATTATTATGATCATTAAAGACTGTTGTGTATCAACGTTTGACACGTTGATCTTAATCGGATAGTCTTTACAAGATTGGACTCTTTAACATTGCTTGTTGAAAAAGTTATAAACTTGTATTAGTTACAAGCTCATACTCTTTGACATTGTTTGTTGAGACAGATATAAAGTTGTATTTGTTACAAGATTGACGTGTTGAGACAAATATACAATTTTATTTGTTACAATTTTGGACTCGTTGACATTGTTTGTTGAGACATACATAAAGCTGCATTAGTTTCTTTGTTAAGTTCCCACCCTTAGACTACGGATTACGTTTTTCAAGCTCCCATTCATACTCGATGCTGGATTTATTTGAAATATTGACCAACCTGCCTGTAAATATTTGTGAGTTTCATAAACAGGCATAAACATACAAATACATACACGAGCAGGGTTAAGGCTTATGTCCAATAACATATATTCCAAATCTTTGCAAGAAAAATGCTTGGTACGTGCTTTCGTTTTTATATTGTGTTGACTTAAACATTTTAATTTTTATTATTAGACAAGTCTAAAGAAGTTTGGAATATTTTACATGATATTTGTTAAGATAACATATGTACCTTTTCTGGAATCGTTTCTTCTGGTGTTGACGTATGCAGTATGTCACCTTTAGCTAGATGCTTTTCACTTGAAGGATTCCTTCCTAAGCTTTATTTGGAATTTCGTATTCTTCTAAAGATTTTGGATTCATTTTGAATGAATTTCAAAGTGAACATTTAAATGGCGCTCTAAAACCAGCATTAAGTGTTTAGATTAACTCATTAGGGACAACAGTATAATTATATACAAAAATATATAGGAGAAAGACGAAGATATACAAAAAAATCCCTTTTAAACAAAATGTATTCAGTTGCTAATGAAAACTTATATTTGTTTATTCTCATGCAGTTAGCCATCGCAGAGATGTAAAAGGATAACTAAAGGGATTGAGAAACGAAGTGTAACTTACTTTCTGGAACACGGTTCTAACTATTTTTATACGATATGCTTGACATACGTTTAACCAGAAATTACTCAGTTCACGGAAACACATTTTATCCTTTTCTTTAGAAATGTTCGCCTCATGAGACAATTAAAAGCATATCATTTTCTCCTAAATAACTGTACTTAAATGTTTGTTTTAAAATATCACATCTGAAGACAGCATTAACAAACCTTCCACTAATAAATGTAAATTTTGTTCAGGCATTTAATGCATCATTTGCCTACTCCCCATAGTATATGCCAAATTAGACAATCTATGAAGAAATTACAACTTGTTATATTATTTTTTTGTTTACAATAAATGGAACAGAGTCTGCTAACACAAACCATCCTGTGTTATATTTCGAACAAGACATATTCCTTTGAGAAACTTCCCACAGAAAAAAAATATATACTATTATATACTACAACAATGTTTTAAAAATGTTTTTGCAGCATTACTTTTGTGTAGAACAGTTTTCTGCAATTATCCGATTTTGGGGTACATTGCTTGTAAGAGAGAACTATTTGGTCAATCATCATCTTACATTCGACCCTACATAATTGTGTCTATTCAGCAACAGGACTTTCCATATATTTCCTCGATTACCATTCAATATAAAGTATTTAGAACCAATTGATGAATTGAAGAATTGCTGTCTTATTCTAAACGTAAACTTGTGTCTAATTTTGAACTGTTGCTTTTATCATTGATTGTATTTGCTAGATTAATTGTTTGAATTGCAAAAGGATGAAAATGATTCATGTTAAACCATTTTCCAGTTCAGTCTACCGAGATATAAACTTCCTAAATTCATATTAAAACCTATATATTTACAAACTTTCTCTAATTGGATTAATGTGCCACAGGTATCCAAACAATCAATACGTGTATCAATTGAATATGTATTTTTAGAATTGGTCAAAGAGCATAACATGCAGTACGTAATACATTAAGCATCTTGTGATTTTTTTCATTAGACCGTGTGTTCACTAAGAGTGAGAAATAATCATATTTTCGAATGACTAATATATACGATATTCTTAATGTTAATCTATAACATATGTTTGTGCCGCATGATGTATGAATATGTATCAAGGGCCAGTAGCCTATATTACAAATAAACACTATTGTTATTATATTTATTATTATTATTATTATTATTGTTATTATTATTATTATTATTATTATTATTCTATAGTTATATATTAAGTAAATTTTACTTAGCAACTATTAGCAATGTCGTTATTTACGGCGCATTACTACTAATACTGCAAGATGATCACGATCGTCAACCACGGCATTGAATTCAAGAATGTGAAAATTAAAGCTGCGGTCGGAATTCCCATGACCATCACTGACATGTGCATTGATACTTCCAACCATTGGAAGTTAGCTTAACAAATTACCTTCGAGAAACAGCTGGGGATTTATTTCCAATCTTGCGTAGTGTAATGTGAAACATATTAGTCTTATTCAAATTCATACAAATATTATTCGGCGAAGCGAAAAATAAACTGGGAATCACACATTAAAAGATATTCTCCAACCTTAACTAGCAAACATTTTTCTAGATCAATGCTTTTTAAATTAAAATATGTCTTATCTTACTGAGATTGTGAGAAGACTAAAAAAGGCATTTTTTACTGTTTTATTACCAATCGATCAAAGCGGACCAATCCTAAAAGATCAAATTTATTTAAATTTTCAGCATTCACAGTCTCACGAACTCACGAGAAAAAAATCTTGAGATAATCACTGTAATGAAAACACTAGCGGTGAAGTGTCTGAAGAAGGCTTTCCACAACTGAAGCTATATTAAAGGCAATACAGGAAATTATATTTATCTTGCTTGCATAGACAAGCGTCCGGATAAAGAAGATTTATTGTGCGCAGATACCATCCACTGAGTGAAAACAACGTATGAACATAAACGAAGTAGTCTAGCTACCGCGGCTGTCAATACAATGCCCCTTTTACGCACTTTACACACCACATAACACCATACTTTACATAACAAGGCACACCATACTTACCACACCACACCATATTACACTATTCTTTACATACCACACCACACCATATTTAGCATACCAAATCACATCATACTTTGCAGACCAAATCACACAATACCATATATGTTAAGTATGTTTTTAAGGGCAATTTGGTATTTGATATTTTCAAAACGATTACATATATTGAAAGGTATTTTTTTAATGTCAATTAAAAATTTAAACTCGTGTGTATAATCATAAAATTCACCCCCTTTTCCATTTATGTAAGAACCCATTAGATAATTAGTCAATATCAAGAACAGTATCGTGCTGGAGACATATATTATGTCATACATGGTCGTGGCTTTCACCTTCCAACACTTATGATCTTGATGAATGGCGAATATATACTACGGGCAATGCATTTTCAGTATCTAAAATTTAGTGGCATTCTTAATTGTTTTAAGTATGCAGTAAACTGAATAACTTCTGTTCCAGTTTTTTTTTTCTTCTAACAAACCTAATAACGCGATTCGTTGCGTTGATCTCTTTTCATCTGGAATCTCTAAAAAATAACACTTTCTGTTAATATTTGACTCTACTATTTCTCGTGGAAAAACATTTTACTGTGTCTATTTTATGTCAGTCATAAAATTGTGGAAAAATTCAGTACAAACTATACATTATGTAAAAGCAGATGTTAGTAAAAAGGGTGACATGACTTGCACAGTTGTCTCCCCTTCAGGATAAAGTTTACACTAAAACTAGAAGGACGGGGGTGGGGGCGATCCATGTAAATACCACTATAAACTTCTTAGAGAACAAAGAAGCTTCTTAGAACTTAGAAACACTAAATAGTCATCATAGTACTAATTACAAACATACAAAACCCTCTTGTTTCTTGTGGATACAATTATTTTATGCACGATACAAGCGACCAGTGACTCAAAGCTAAAGAAAGACAACTCTTTGTATGGAATGTGCTAAGATTTCAAGCATTACCTTTCATTTACTGTGGAGTTTTCTACGCTTTTTTTACTGTTCAGATTGTTCAGTGAAAATTATAGTTATATTTTTTAAGTGCACTAAAGAAATTATTGCAACGCTACCTTGACCAAGTCTTATCCAAAAATATTATGTTTCAGTCAGTACATAATAACCCAAGCTATGTGGGCAAATTCAGGTAGGAAAACTATTGACAACCAACAAATGGTGATAAAGTGTAATTGATTAATACTCAATGTAAATTGAAATGATGAAGTCATATTTATTTTTACAGCAATCTAACATAGTAATCCCAACGTGCTTAAACGTTATTTAATCATATGCGTGTTACTCCTGCGTCCATACCTGTACATGAATCAGGCCTTGGTTAGTTGACCTTTAATAACACTCGAGTGAGTTTCCAGTCATATGACATTATCGATGATTTTATTCATTGCACACACTATCTTTACACGACGAGTCACAACGAAACATTTGTGTTATGGGTTAAGTAAGTCTAATACACATCTAGACAAGATAATTATTTTGCCATCATTTTTCTTAAAAAACTGAATGTTAGAAATGGGCAGAATACAATTACTATAACTGGTCCTGATATCTCACAATTCTGGACAGTTACACTACATTATTGTATTTGCTTGCCGTTTTCCTTCATATGGACTTTCCGCTCGACGTTTCGTTTGGTATTCTGGCGACGTTCTGTGTACTTCTCACAATATACTGGCTATCAGAAGAAGTGAAAATTCCCTGCGTATTTCTTCTGTTTGAACAGTCTAGAGATTTTAATAGTATGATTGTTTCTCATCTTCAGATCTCTGAGCCAGTCTGAATCGATTCCGATTCAAACGTCAGATTACAGAAAGGATCGAAATTCAGTAAGTTTTTCATTGTTATACAAATCATTGTTGCTTTTGGTAGATCTTTGGCATGGATGGTTTCAGCTACATGGCAATTTGTGTCCAGCAGCTGCAGCACTTTCAGCAATATTTCCATAGCTTCATCTTTTTTGCCTTTTGGTTCATCTTCGTCATTACCATTCATTAATTCCAATACTGCTGCACATTGTTTGGAAAGTCAATAGAAACATCTCACTCCTTTGTGAATCTGTCATGCCTGTTGGCTGCTGATTTTTGCTTGACGCTTTGTATTATAAGTTGTCATGTTGTCATGTTGCTCTTTTAGTTAAGGGTCCTTTTTAACCTATGTGTCACTGTGTGGTGGAATAAAGCGCACTTCATCGAATTATTCTTGATACTATATAACTGTGATGAGCTTGCCGTGAACAAAACTTGACGATTAGACGCTAAACCAGCTGATGCGTTTATTTTTCCATATTTGTTTCTTCTTATTTTGTAGTAGTTACAGCGTCGGGAGGTGGTTGAGGCGTTAATGATATAAACATTTATTTCATTTGATGCAGTTAAAACGCAAAATATTTTTGTTTTTTCCACTACAAAACTTGAAAAAACCTACTATTGCCAGTTCTCAATTTCTTACCATTCCAAGGGCCAAAGTCGT
>CM068837.1:84012544-84032544 GCA_028554795.2 Sinohyriopsis cumingii
GGTCATGTGACATTGATGGTTCAGAACTAGAAGTTTAATTCTCTTCCTCTTTCTCGTCTGACTCAAGTGAGAATGATTATGGTGCATTAGGAACCAGCATTCCTTCTCCGTTGGATATTAGGCGTATAGCCGATGGAATGTTTGGATAATGCACAGCCCACGTTTGCTTCTTTAACACACATTTCCCAACTGGAGACACCATGCAGAAGTAACAATTGCTGATTTGATATGTTGGATCTCTTCAACTCATTGGCACTGCGAGAGACATATATTTCAATTTCCTGTTCAACCATTGGTGACGATGTGTTGCACAAGCGTTGAAGCATGTGTGTGGGGATCACATCGTGTCCTGATCTTCAATTGTGCAGTCAAAACAAACGGTAATACGCTTTCTTAACCATGATGGTTATACTGTGCTTGTATGGTGCAAAAGTCATTTCACCACAAACACAGCAGAAACTATCTGTATTGTTCACACAAGTACGAGGCATCAAACACTGACATAAAAAGCACAATACTGTATAATTTCTAGAGCTGATATAGGGCAATATGTTCAGCAATATGATGCAAACTTTGTTATGATTTCATTATCCATGACTTCTTGGAATAACATGATGCAATTCATAACCCAGTGATAGATGTATTAATAGATCTAGGCAAATATATATTTTAGTAATTTCTGGTTTAAATTGAGATTCCTTCCCTTTATACCTCATTTATACTCCGACATTGCCAACTCATAGGTCGTACATACTGACCCAGTATCATATTTTTGAGACTAGAGTCAATAAACAATTTTAAGAATTATTTTCATTCTTAGTGACTCAGAATAAGTAAACTTTGAATACATGTTTTTTGGAAGAATTTGGGCTGTAAACAAGTATTATCTCGGAACTCCACATAAATCAGCGGCTGGAGGGAAACATAAATTTCCCGTTACTTTTACTTTCTTTGATACTGATCTCGGCGTGTGAAAGTAAACACGAATACAACGATTAGGATTAGAACATTGTTCCGTATGTACATACTAGTGTTTGGTCTCTCCATCGCCTATAATTGCATTTACTTGGTATTCCTATCATACATCTGACCATTCCCTTCATATGTGAAAATTTATGTCGATAAAATGGTCGATACAAAAGTGGAATAGGCTAAGTGACTGAGCTGCATAACTTGATTGCAAACTCTACGTTTGAGACAATTTCGTTTTATAGGCATAAAACAGCAACTAAAGCGTTCTGCACCAGCCCATGGGAATAGGCGTTTGGAGGAGGGATGGCTGCTTTTAGAGCCTTTAGGGTCTGACTGAAAACATTTAACCAGTAAAACATTTGGTACAAAGTAACAATAAATAATTCAAGAAAACCGTAACGTCACACCAAGCAAGTTGGGGAAAATCAGTGTTTTACATGTAATCCATTTTGCAAAGAATTAAATCTTGAACTAATTCAGGGAAACATTTACTTAGGGTATACATGTTGGTTAATCGTTTCCCTTACTTCTATCTGTAAATTGTGCCTTTCATAGTTTAGTTTCACACTCCTATGCATCTGGGTACGTATAATGCGAAAATATAATTCCACTTTTGGAAGAAATATCCTTATATCATGGTTGTTTTTCGGTCATGAATATAGTACATGCTTTTTTAGAAAAGTACGTTGAACAAAACGTTGTTCCTTACAACTTATCATTTCTGGAAAATTCTAACAGACTACTGAAAGACCCTGAAAATAATGATGATGATTTCATAACAGTCTATATTAAATAGTTATTCGCCTTTTTATATCCAGTGATATACCTTGTAGAGGTCCCGAATCTTTCTGTGCTTCGAAGACATAACTGCCTATATAACTAACCACTTTATTGCTCATTTCTTGTCGAATGACAAATGGTATCAGTGTACTGGTTTACCATTGTTATGGCATTTTCTGATAGCGAGTATATTTCTATGACTGAAATTGACGAACGACAAATACCAGTTATTATTTCCTTATCAGGCTGAATGTCAAGTTTCTTAATATTCATTTATTTCAAGTGAACAAGAGATTCGAAAATGCAAGGAAAACACCAAAAAATAGTATCAGGGAAAAAAAAATGCAACTATCAAAAACAGCAAATTAAGCAAACAAAGAAACTAAAGTCTTAAACGTGTTGAATATGTGTGTTGAATGTATATCTAGAAGCACCTTCAAGTGGATTATACAAATGTACCGTTATAATTACAAAATGAGATTAACGTGTACAATATTTTGCAAATTACCCTCGTTTTGCTCAATGCATTGCAAGAAAGTCACATTTTAGGATAAAATAAAGATAACGTAATTTTATTAAAGAGACCCGACAAGGGCGAGATGAACAGTCAGTTAACTTCGTTATTTCTAAGTAAATAAACACTTAGTAAGCTATACCGATAGCTATTTGGACAGGAAAGAAACCACTTTGTATAGAATTTGCGAGGTGAAGCTGAAGCTGTGTAAGTACACATTTTAAAGAAAAGAACATTTAAGCAAAGATTATGACTATAATTTGTATAGATATATGCAGCTTTGTTGGGGGTAAAAGATTAATGGTGTATGATGCATGTATTAGAAAGAAACCATACAACAATAGTACTATCAGATTTGTTCTGTACAACGCACATATACAAGCCTGATTGCAACTTAAGCTGTCTGGCAATCTTAACAAGTAATATCACAATGGGGAAGCTGTCGTTTTCGCAGTCTTGCTTATTCGTTCAAAGTTAATTATACTAGAACTGTCATTATTTGTTTTTCAGTTGATATTTTTAATCTGAAACCGAACTGTATTCATTACTATGATCTGCCGATAGTATTTTTATAATCTATATTTATCCATGTATAATCATATATATATATATATATATATATATATATATATATATATATATATATATATATATATATATATATATATATCTGTATTCTGAAGTAACGGTATAAACTTTAAATATTACAGTAATACAAATAATTGTGAAGTTTGCTGCATAGAAACAGCAAAGTACCAGTACAATCTTGATGACCCTGGCAACCACAACTAACAAGAGTTCAGCATGTGTCAGGTGTTTCAGCATGCAAAATTGTCACCATATATTGACAGATCCAAACATGTTGGTAATAAGTAGAGATCAGAAGCTTCCAGGCGTCGTAGGAATACTAGTTAACACCCTAATACTTTACCCTTCTATAAATACATGGTCACTCCAAATTCGTTTGACAGAATGCAAATTATATATAAAATATTATATATATATATATATATATATATATATATATATATATATATATATATATATATATATATATATATATGTATATATGTAGCAATTAGGTGCTTAGAAAAAATATTTGTAGTATTTGAGTGTTAAAGAATATTTCAATTGACAACGACTATAGTCTTAATGTCTTTGAAATTATACATTGAACTATTACAAAAAAAAGAAAAGTATGAGTTAGTATCGTATTAGTTTAGGTCACATGCAACGCAACATTATTGGGAATCGAAACCTACTCATTGAGTTACATTACCGATTTCCATTTATGACGAAACCGCATTTCACAATTGTCTTGACTATGCGCACATCCTCCAAAACGACGTTTAATTGTTATAGATCGTAGGTTTATTGCATAAGAGTCACACTCGTGTGCCAATACAAAATCAAAATGAGCCTTATAACAAAGAAATATAAAAATGAGAGTCTGAAAGCATGGGTCGTTATTTTTCTTTGGATTTGCCCATCTCTTGCCCAAAATATTAAAGTCTGAACTAGTAGGAATGCATATAGGTATCTATGTAGTATTTTACATCACCTCAGCACAACACTACCTGAAAGGTAATATTAGAAACAGTATGTATTTATATATATGTTGTGCCTAAAGTTTATGTTAAGGCATTTCTATTACTTAGAACTTAAACAGTACCTAAAATAAAAGCAATTGTCATAAAGCATCTACAATCAGGTTGATAATATATCAGAGTAGAAACTGTTTTGATATATATGTACAGTGGAGCCTCGTTAATCCGGACTCCGCTCTTCTGGCATAGTTCAACAGGAACTGAGTTCCTAAAATTTCCACGTTTGAATTCATTATAAATCCCAGCGAATATCTCAATCCAAGAATTTGCCTTTTAAATTACTTTGTATGTCCAAAGAAAATATATTTTGTATTAAACGATTTGAAGAAATAAATTCAGCACAATTAACCTACTAGTCACAAAAATATTACAAATCGATAAGCACAATTCATAATTTTTCCACTAACACGATTATCTACTTGACCCCTGAGCAAAATTAACATTTTTGAAATAAAGAATGAAGCATTACCCAGTGCAAAATAACCTTCTAGAAAGGTCTTAATGTTTACAAAATAAAATGATAGTTATTTTTAGAAAGTATGTTACTAAAATTATACAATATAACTTGGACAATATCAACTACACCGTGCAAATTAAGGGGAATTCTATAAACTTAGACCTTGACCAAACTAAATATTATTTTGCTATTAATAATTATCTCGATATTAAATATGTGCCGCATAATTATAAATTAGTGACTTTTTTAAATTACATTTTAACTTCGACTAAGTGGCGTGATATACATGCTTATGACCCCTTGGCCAGATTCATCATATTGTTTTCCCTAACATCACCAAAGAGAAAATAACACCATATCTGCGTGCATTTCAGTTTGCATTTTCCTAATGCAAACCAAATTCAAATCGTTCGCGTATCATGATACAGCCATAGCCAATACAGCTGCCTAATGTACTATTTCAAACTTGTCTTTCTTTTTAAAGCTGCAGCACATACAATTGTTAAAACATTAAATACTAAATTACATAGCTTCCTGTTTTCTAGGATAGCGGGTTAATGAATTTGAGATGGTCCTAATTGTCCAATCCAACTTGAATTTATTGTATACGGTTTCATTTTAAGAATAAAACCCTTAGTATCCCATGTACCAATATGTGCAGCATAATGTGAAAGAAGTTAACTATGATGATCACTAATGCCCAAAACAGATACAGACGAACCTGATTAAATCTGATCAAGGGTTGTTTATTTGTCAGGTGAAAGCAAAATAGTTCAAATTGTTAATTAGTTCAAGCTCCAACTGACGTTACAAGCCATGGCTGACTATTGAGAGGGAGAGATAGAGAGATTATCGTTTGGTGTTTTAAGGGGGCCAAGTGTAACCAGTAGACCCAACTCAAAATCGACCTTTCATTTCTGTTTATTTTAAAGGATTGGTCCTCAATGCTATTTGATGATAATATGTCCAACTCCCCTTGTCGATATGTTAATATTGCAATTAAATTGGCTTAGGAATCAATATATATTTTAAATGTGAGATTTCTTGCCGCAACATTAAAGTGTACATGTGTGTATGTGAGAGAGAGAGAGAGAGAGCACTTTAAATATACATCATATATAAGCATAATTATTGCACAGTTTGATTAAATTGATTTTAAAACCTATAGTTCAACAATGCATTTGCATTATTTTGAGACTGATTTCAACATTATCTACAAATATAACGCTTTACATCTTCATGTAGCAGTGGAAAGTAGTAATTCCTTTTTTGTTCCATTGTCCTAAGGAAATTTGATAAACATTTAATATTAGCTCAAAATAGAGACCATAAATGAAATGAATAAAGTTACTAGAATGAATCCGATATTACCAGGAAAGGAAACATACTCTTAACGCATCACTGATGACATTTATAATAGTGTGACTTGGAACAATTGAAATTGATGTAATCGACGTTAAACCGAGTGTAATACTTTAAAATAGTACCATATCTATTATCAGCTTCCGTGAAACTATATTCAGTTTGGTTCCCTAAATGCCAAGATTAAGAACTAAACATCCACGGGAGTGGCTTGAACAGAATTAAAAAGTCTAGTTTCCGATCAACGAGTCATCTGATATGCTGCTAAGATAGATCAACGTATCACATATAAGAAACGTGAATATACATTTGTATTATACTCATTCGCCTTGATGTAGTACTATCGTGTAACTATAACAATGTATAAATGGATGTGCACGTGCATGCAGGCTGATATTATGTATCTAACTTATTTAGTTTTGTTTAAATATCCTTAGATATCATCAATCTCTGACATTCATCATACGTCCAAAATATCCAACACTTTTTTCACAAATGAGAAACATGAACATACATTTATATTATACCCACTTGCTTTGATGTAGCACCATAATTCATGTTTATACATGGATGTACACGAGCATGTAAGTTTTATGAATCTAATTTGTTTAGCTGTGTTTAAATGTCCTTAATTATCATCCACCTACGACATTCATCATACGTCCAAAATATCCTTAACTTTGTTATCTTTAAAAAAGAATGATTTGTAAAGGGGATTTATTTTAATTTATAAAAAACCTGTTTATATTTTTTGAAATTTTAAATATATAAATACTTAAGCATCGACAAGAAGTACAACCTTTTATCTTTCCAAGCATATACTTCATTTCAATTATAATTATTTTCCTTCAAAAAGTAAATAACATCCGTCTTTCTTACCCATTGGCTGCCCAGTGTAACAACGTACTACTGGCGACAATCACTGCTATAAAAGGGTACCTAATAATAGTTATAAATGCCTCCTTTCTTTCATACTTCATGTCAGAATAATGTGTTACCTTTGGCTAGATAAATGCAAATAGACAAGCTAGAATATAAGAAATACATGATGGACTGAATTTAAATAACAAAAGTCTGACATATAAAGATCATTAATCTATCAAGTTCAATATACATGAACGTAAATAAGTAGGTGGCTGTTCCAAGATGTATATTCATGTGCATACAATTTACCAACCTCCTCCATGGCCTCGTTATTTGGGAGTATTGATACATTCCATTTTTTTCCTCAAATGCTTTGTTTTGGCTAATGAAATAAATTTATGATTTTGTTTAGCACTTAGCTTGTGGTCTCCATTATGGAGTAACCTAATTGTTATTTTAGGTTTGGTATAAAATGGATCTAAAAATGGAAGTATTTTAAGTAAACATGTCAAAAAGCAAAATAATGACACTCGTTTTCTTTAGCAGTTGTCTGGGAAATTGATGAGTTGCATTAACGATTATTCTTTAAGGGTCAGATATGAATGATATTTAGTCAGAGGGTCAGATATGAATGATATTTAGTCAGAGGGTCAGATATGAATGATATTTAGTCAGAGGGTCAGATATGAATGATATTTAGTCAGACCGTAATTTGGTATTATTCAAAATTGAGTGCCCTAGTTCTGAGAAAGAAGACATTTTGGGATTGAGTGGAAACTGATATTTTTCCAAGATTTGAAGAGATATAACATCTTCAGAGAGAGAGAGAGAGAGAGAGAGAGAGAGAGAGAGAGAGACAGAGAACATTAGATTAAAGATTTGAAAACAAAGTGTATCTCGATCGGTTTCTGGCCAATATTGTATGGAAACCTTTATTTATTGCATCTTGAGTATAATCGGCCTAACTGAAGTTGATGTGCCTGGTAGCTGCGCATGAAATCATTATAAACATAATTCATCATTGTCATATTTTAACTCTTCTTCTCTTTGTACGGCTTCCCTACCTGTTTCGCAATAGAAGATCTATTGCGATAAAACCGCAGGCAATAGTGACTATTTGATATAGCTTTTAATTGATTTCTTCCTAGTCTATTCGACTATTTTGCAGAACAATTATCCCATTTGGCTGACGTGTACTCTAGGATAGAAGTAAAACATACAAAGTAAATGTTAGGAAGTGTGTTAATGTCCAAATTGATTTTGGCCCGTCTAAGCATTAATACATAGCTATTATTTGTGTGACACCACTATTTGTTAGTTGCGGTTAAGCTTTGAGGGACAATTTCATTCATGTAACGGTGTTAAATAAAAAGATTATCAAAGTAGAATGACAAATTAGGGACTTCAAACTAAGCGTTCGAACATAATAGAAAGTCTGCTTGTTTAGGGTTGTGAGTTACTTACCAATCCTTTGCCAAAGTCAAACAATTTGTAAACGTAGCATTGAAAACATGATGCAGATGTTTTATTTTAGCAGACGAAAACCTCATCCAGGCTTCTTTACAAAAAGTATAAGTGATTTAAGTTTATGTTTTGTCACTGATGCAAACTAGATATAAACGAGCGCCTTCATTAGAACTCAGTTTAACACGAACACATAGTACGCTTTAGATGGTAAACGTCACACTTCTCATTAACTCCATCTTCGTATAAGCTTAAAATAATCCCGTTGATCCAGACACAACGAACATTGTTGCAAACAGATCGGAATATCATTCGTTTAGTTTGGAGGCCGAGGCAATTCATACTGAATTATATAATTCAACAACTGGATCTGGTGAGTGCCCTAAAATAAGACTTGTATATTATGTATATCTCAACTGATTGCTTATTTGGTTATGGACTTTTAACATGAATTATGAAAGAGAATCATGCCAGCACTGACATTTTCTGTACGATTATACACAAAGCGAGGCGAAACATGAACGGTAAACAGCAAACACGATCTTGCTATCTCGTACTTCCGGCTGTTTTACACATAGCTAGCAAATACGTTTGACCATTTAATGCAATGACAATGTACTTGCGTGACACGAATATCGAATACATTGCATTTCATGGATGTACATCAGAAGTATTTTCACCCATTTAAGATTTCAGCAACCTAATGAAATATATGGGTTGTTCACTCGTTACATGTACGTGACGGTTATAGTCGTCTTCTTCTTCTTCTTCGTATTATTATTATAATTATTATTATTATTATTATTCAATGTTTTATACTCAACGTCACTTGAAATGCACTAAATATAAATAAAATATGTTGGTGTTCTCTATTGGTCTCATTATAATGCAATTTAACTTTATGTTACAAATCAAGTATACTAAATCAACATGGTGGCACTTCTACAAGGAAAACAAAGCATTATGTAAACCATATCAACATTTGTCGACATTTCATTTGCTTCCTGTAGCGATTGTCCCTTCATAATTATCGAATGGTGTTTTATTTTCCTTTTGTTTTCATGCAAATGTGAGTAACATGAAATATTGTTCTTAAGTTATCAAATATACGTTATTCAGTTCATTCCATATCTGATTTTAAAAACGCTTGTACATAATGGTTATTATCGGCTAGCAGTAGTAGATACTATGCTCATTTAAGGCCAGTAACTCCTACTGGCGTTCAACCGGGTCCATAAAACTTGGTTTAAATATATTTGATCGGCCTGTATTCTGACATTATTATTGTTGGTCATCGTAAACTTATAAATCGGATATATATCATGTATCGGATCCGTTTAAGCTAATTTTATTTATGTTGTTAATCAATAACTTTAATTTGAACATTTAGAACACTGAGGTACTAAAATTATAGAATTTCATGAAATAAAGATTTTATATCTGCTTTTTAAATATTCGTACTGCACATGTCCTAACGTCAATATCATCAACATACATTTTCGCGGAATAATCTAATGAACACAGGTCTTTGCTGCAAGCAAATGTCAATTCAGGTCCTTCCATAAACGGTAATAAATTTGATCCTTAACATCGGTGCCTTATTTTTCAAGGGATACTAAGAGTCTAATTGAATGATAAATTGACTTATTATGAAAAGAAGTAAACTTTGACAGTTTAAATTAATATCATTTTAGTTTAAATCATACAATAAGTAATATGTTTGGGAAATGAGCCCATGTCCTAGAGTTACGCCACCCATCACCCTGTCTGCACGGAACAAACCTGAGGTTTTGTTATTGCGCGCGTATCCTCAAAAAACGGTGAAAATTAGTTAAGATCTTAGATGAGAGAATATGCTGTAAACTAGATATAAACGAGCGCCTTCATTAGAACTCAGTTTAACACGAACACCTCCGTTCAAATCCACCCTCGTGACAGACTACCTCAAGGAGCACAGCACACAATCTTTGTGTTTACCTGCATATAAGTTCTGGGTTACCTCCAATCGGTTTCTAGCTGAATAGCATTATCAGAGATTAACTGAAGGGCAGACGATTTAATAGATGTCATGCGGTACTAAACATTTTTGTTTCCATTTATGAAAAATATACATAAAATGTCATTGCAAAAATGGTTTTTGACAACTGGATAACCAGACAGAGAATGTGAGAAGAATGCATGAAGTGTATTTTGAGATGACGCACTGGCATGGGGTTCACTAATAAATAAAACTTTGTGTAAAGAGCACTAACACACATAACGTTTCAAATACCCCTAGTATAATCATGTTAGTCGATGGATTTTTGAAAACTACACCTTATTGGCAGAACCATTTCTGGTAACTCACTTCCATTAATAATCGGATCACCTTGGAAAAATATAAATTTGCCTCACATGACCATGTAGTCATGGTCTATCAGTCTGCATAACCCATATTTCCTTTGACCAAATTACTTGATTAGATAAATACTGAATACGAAAATTCGTTAGTTGCTTGCGTGTTAAATTCACTGCTTATGCAACTAAAGGAGCATAGATGATAGCTCGCTCAACAAGAGCGAGTTACATCAATAAAATAAATCAGTTTGTATAGTTACAGAGGAAGTATACGCCTTTGATAAAGGTATTCGATACCTGATAATCCCCTTTACTTGCATTATAATACTGCAAAAATAACTTACATGCCACTTCATGTTTAGCTCAAACACACACACACAAACATCTATCTATCTATCTATCTATCTATCTATCTATATATATATCTATATATATATATATATATATATATATATATATATATATATATATATATATATATATATATATATATATACATGTGTGTTTATGTCTATGTATGTAGGTATCTATGTATATATATATATATATATATATATATATATATATATATATATATATATATATATATATATATATATATATATATAATAGAGTCAATCAGCACCATGTACGTATGAAAGCATCACATGCATGGCAAGGACATTATTTTGAATTTCTTCTTTTTCACATGTGTGATAAATAATTGTACATGTGAAATCGTTAGACTTGATTACACTTACTATATATGCATCCTTTGCAGATGCTTTAAATTAATCATTTTTTCACATATGTATAAAAAGCAAATATGTGTCAACATTAAATGCAATATTTATTTGAAATATACTTTTAAAATTGTTAAAATTGAACTTGTTCAGCAACAAAGATCGTTGATGTTCTGGTAGTATGTGACGTTCACTCTTGATAATATGAGCTCAGGGTGTTGTTGTCTATGTGTATTTCGGCGACAGTGCACAGTGAGTAATAAGGACTTGGTGATGATCCGAAAGTGAAATCTGTTTTCTGTTTACATGCTGCTATGTTGCCAGTCCAGCATCTGAAAAAAGAGCAGGTCAACCTGTGACGAGAGCTTCACCGTGAAGTCATATTTGAAGGTATTTTAGAATAACATATGATTTGTATTGATTGTCACACAGTGGAAAGGTCAGTACTGGGATGTCCTGTCAGGGCAGTATTGATTAAAAATTTAAATTGATATAACACTTTTATTATTAGTAATAGACACATGAGATTTTCACACCATGTGTATATTGGCCGTTGCAATCAGAAAATATAATGTAATAATTTGACCAGGTTTCTTTTCATGTCCAAAGCTAATGGCATTGTATCTTGCATCAAAAGCAACATTTATTTGCTCAGGATGCTGAACACCACATATAACATTGACTAGTCTGACTAGTTTCAGTTTGTCTGTCATGTCTATTTCATTGAGCTCTACAATTGCTTTGCCTACAAGGTTGGAGGCCCTTTGCATAGATGTTCTGTTAGGTGGCTGCATGTCAGTGGCTGCAAGCAAGTATCTAGCTCTGGTGTTGCCCATTGGTGTATATTGTAGTCCAGATTGAAACATCATATTTACAGCAGGATGATTTGGCCCAGGTTTATTTATTTTTATCTCACCATACAACTTATACTCTGGTGACTTAAAGCTGCAGTTTTTACACATCATATTATGCTTCCAAGGAAGTCCCCATTTTATTTCATTAGCAATTTGGAACTCTGGTCTGCCACATATGTTGACTTGATTACCTTGGCGATGAATGATATCATTCCATATTTCAACATTGTGTTTCATACAGATCATACGTGTCCCATCGTGCTCATTCAAACATTTGTCTATTTCAGGTCCAGCTTTGCTTTGAATGATGTCGGAAAATTTTTGCAGACCCAGGTGTGCCATTACTGTCTGGTGCCTGAACTGACTTGAGACCCCCATTTGTCGGCTTTGTCATTGCTATGAGAGAAAACTTGTCTGCATCAATTCTTCTGGTCACTAAAACAGATGCAGCACTGGAATTTGGTAGAGTATCATCAGTCAGATATGTGACTCATTTGTTATGTGGAATATATCCAGGTTTTAAAAAAAATGTTGTCTTCATCTTCTTGTACCCTTTCATGATTTCAGTTACAATAACTGTATGTAAAATACAAGAATTATTCTCTCTCTCTCTCACTTATATAACTAGGTGAAGGCATGCTAGCTTAGTTCAGATAACTTCACCAACTCGTCCATACTACTGGAATCCAAATATCTGAAGACTCGTCCCCTTTATGGGTGGAAATGATGTCATGTACTTGGTTAGACCTAGCTTGCGTATTTAGATGCTACCAGATTTCAGGTGTTACCTTTCATTGACAAGCTCTGGTTTAATTGCTTCACACCTGATAAGGAAAACCATTGATGTTTATGATGTTTATGACAAAGGAATGGAACAACTTTGCCATAGGACAAAATGTGTCAACTTCAGCTTTTAAATTTTCATTAAAATTTAAGTTAAATTTAAAGTTTCATATCAAAATATGTATCATGTTTTAAAATTGAATTTTCTAAGATAGTATAACAGTAAAGTTTGATTTCTAGTAATTTCCAGATTGGTGTTAGAACTAAAAACTAATTAAATAATACTTGAAGTATTTATCTTGATTAGCAGAATCACAATTAAACTTTAAGTTTTGTGCATTTTTGAAATTCGGCCATTTGGAATTGGCTTGTGCTTGTGTTACAGTGGTGTCAGCTAAAAGCCTGTAACATTTTTGAAATTCGGCCATTTGGAATTGGCTTGTGCTTGTGTTACAGTGGTGACAGCTAAAAGCCTGTAACTGCCCTATTCATGGATCAAATTCCTAAAACCTTTGCAGCAGTATTTAAGAGACATTGGTTTGATCACGGATAGAAGTTTTGTCCATGGAGGTGAAATTGTCTAACCCTGTCTGTAATCGGTTCACAATTAAAACTTCCTCTTCAGTACCTACGAATGTTGTTCTAGTCTATTTTTAGAACATGTTTTCCTCTCTCATTTTGTTGGTGATAGAAGAGCTTTATTGATGCATTTTTAGTAAGGATTTAAAGGTAACTGTTTATTCTTGATAATATGAGCTCAGAGTGTTGTTGTCTGTGTGTATTTCGGCGACAGTGCACAGTGAGTAATAAGGCCTTGGTGATGATCAGGAAGTGAAATCTGTTTTCTGTTTACATACTGCTATGTTGCCAGACCAGCATCTCAAAAAGAGCAGATCAGCCTTTGACGAGAACTTCACTGTGAAGTCATATTTGAAGGTATTTTGATTAACATATGATTTGTATTGATTGTCCTCAGTGGAAAGGTCAGTGCTGAGAAATAAATGTAGAGAACATATAGTAAAATTAATTGTGTTCTATGTCCACATGTCCGTTGTAGTCGTGCACTAACTGTACTAATGTCAACAGTTTGATTTCGAGTGACCGGCTATTATGCGTACATTCCGAAAGTGACCACAACCCAGGCTAACACAGTCAAGTTGCCAAAGGCATAAATGCATCGATGAATAAACATCCGTTACGCTTTTTAACTCATGCGCAATATACGACATCTCTAAATTGCCATTGTGAACCAACTCATTATTTATCGACTCCACAGCATTCGCTGGCAGAAGGAGGATATAAACTTCACTTTACTTCTACTTCGTTAGAGACTAATCTATGTATATGCGAGTAAACATCCGTGTGATACCTTGATTAGGATTAGAATATATTCCGTGTGTATATAATAGTTTTTAGGTATGGCCAGTGTCTATAATGTGGCATTTTGCCTATCACGCATCTGACCACAGCGTTCCAATTTGTAGCTTTATATATATGCAAATAGTGCAAAAAACTTACTGACTGACCTGCAGGACTGTATTGTAAACTTTAGGTATGAGAGAGTTTCGTGTGGGAGAATTCAATCAGCCGTACATAGAACGTTTGCTACCAACCTATGGAGGTGAGAATTTGGCGAATAGAAAACACGTTAAAGTCTAACTGAGAACATATAACCTAACATAACGTCGGTGACTTAGTGCAAGGAAAATAAATCAACAATTCAACGCAATCGGAGGCGAAGTGGCCGTCGTTGAAACAGTAGCAGTCACCTTTCATCTGGTAAGGTGAGGCTAATCAGCATTTTACATCTACTCCATTTTCCAAGAGCATCAATCTGAAATTATTTGAGTGAAACCTTTATTAAGGGTGTACATACATGATTATTGTTTTTATTGCTCTACTTGTATAATATGTTTCTCAAATTTTTTTTTCAACGCGTGCTAAACATCTAGATCCTTATAATTGTAAAATGGAAATCGTCTTCCTTTCTGGGAAATTAAAATAGGATTATTCGTAATAGGATTGTCATTATTGTATAAAATTCTATATTGACTACTTATACATGTGTTGCTTCCAGTGAGATACTTTGCAATTAAAACAGGTCCTGTATCGAATCGTACTGCGGAGAAGTAATGGCCTATCTAAATAAGCACGTCATTGCTCCGTTTTTGTCTTAGCAAGCATTTATCAATGCACCAGTAAATATTGTACTATGATGAATCATGATATCAAGTATATTTCACGATATCAGGAAATTTCATAACAAAATCAGTGACATTAAAAGACCACAAATCTTACTGATCATTTCCTCCTTTGGTGGAATGTCAGCATTATTAGAACTTATAAATTTATTTCATATCAACAAAAGATTCGAGGAGATCAAGGAATCTACCAATACCGTCCTGGAAAAGGGTCGATTGCCTAACTATATCTCAGTCACATTTAATAATGCTGGTAATCGATGGAAAAGTTTAAATTGATCCGGAAAATTGCAGGGATTGAAGACTTTATTAAACAAATACACATTAGAATATATATCGCATTGTCTGTATATTCCCATTGTTTGTAACGTATCGCATGTGGGATAAAAACTATATCAATATCTATAGTTAGCATATAATCTTCTGTTTTATCTCTCGTTCTAACAGCATCGGAGAGATCTTAATTGTATCTGCTTTCTGAACACATTAATGATTTACCTCTGTTTTCTAAAAAGGTAGCCAAGGAGGAATGAAATTTTAATAATTCGTATTCTCATGAAATACTAATGGAGTATTTCGTATATTGCAGACTTATTTCTTGATAATCAATCACTGTATGATATTACCAATAGGAGAGATATATACCTTTTTAAAACTATACGTTATTGGCATGTGCACATCAATATGGTTTTAAGGTAACCGCACGAAGATAGAAGCTATAATACACGTTTTCATTCCCACCTGACACGTGTAATTCATGTGTATACATTTCTGAGCCATCCCGAATAATAATATTATTGGAAATCATTTTAATAGGTTGAGATTTCTTTAAACTCACGAATCATAAATGTTTTTATTAACTTAATATTTTGTATTTTTTTCCTCCATTAGAGTTAAATAATTTTCATCCGTACGGAATAAATCGGTTTGTGCTAGAACCCGGAAAAATCTTTCTACGATTTCGGCTTTGAAACTTCAAAGTCACTGCACGTGTGTGATGCCTCTAGTCTGTTAATCTTTGCAATGTTCACACCTTTGAAGAAAATCACCGAAGGAAAAAAACTGGACATTAGATGAACTGAACGACAGAGAACGCCAAGAAATTCTGCAATCATTATATTATAGTGTTTTCTAAATCGTGTCATAATTTCCTATCTCTGTCGCAAATAACTAATCAAGAAGTATTGGCCTATATAGTTATTCATAACATCATCATATTCGACGGATAATTTTTTTGACATGTCAGCTTCATTTTGGGGTAAATATCAATATAGCATATTGAGTTTAGTTTCCACCTACTAACGTTGAAATACTGATACAGTTTCATATAATCGTTTAATTTATTTTTTATATCGTTTGTATTATAAAACAAAACAAATAAAATACGCCAAATTTAATAAAGCAAAATGATAAATAGCTTTAATAAACTTCTTCTCAGTTTGTGAAGGTCCTCTGAAACGAGGAGTTAAACCAATAAAACTTAAAATTACAGAATCATACATTACAACCTTTATTTAGAACATTACAGGTATATAAAACAAGCACAAACACATTATGTCACATAATCATTTCGCCATATTTGTGATGCAAGGAACTAAGCTTGGTTCATTTGTAAAAAGGTGTTTAGCATCGTAGGGAACTTACCGGAGCAGTGCAGAAAATACAACATACCTTTATTTGAAGATCCACAAAATTAAATTTTAAATGAATGAGGAAGACAAACACTTGAATAGGGATCAGTTCCAGGACAAACTTGTTTTATTTAAATGCTAAGGTGCTTGACTTTTGTATCCAGGTTGCAGTTCTTAAGCTGTTTAAGATATTAAGATTAGTGAATTTATTTTGACATATAGAGTGTTTAATACGATGTTTTATATCATTTGCCAAGGTCATGGTCAAGGCAAGAACACTCCAGGTGTGATCTCAAATGATTAAATTGGGACAAATTAGGTTAACACTATATCCCTCTATCCTTGTGTTCACATGTGCTTGACCAGCCTGTATGTATGTGAAAGCTGGAGACATTTCATATAATTCTGACATGCATATATTATGACCAGAAATTGTTCAACAATTTAGATACTGGCATCCATTGCCACAACGTTATGCTCATACTAATGCAATGGATAATGCAATGTTTTGATTTCGTACATTTTCTGCAGGATACCTCTTAAATTACTGAAGACATTTTATCAATCAAACTTTAACCAGTTTATATCATAATTAGAGATACCATAACCATGTCTTTAATCTCAACGTTAAGGTCACAGCCAGTGAATAGAAAAATCAGTGATCTCAGTCCATCTACAGGTATAACATTTATACCAATGAAGGTATTATCATGCAAATTTAGACAGCTATATAACTGGACTTGATAGTATCACGTGTTTTTAAAGGGATACACATTGCCCCCACGGACAAAAATAAAAGAAGGAAAACACTGGTTCCTTTCCTTATCTAGCATATCAATGTTTTACCAGTTAAGATATACGTTGATACACTTTTATTTGGCTCAAACAGTTATCATACAGCTAGGTTTGCAGCTCTACGCTCATAGTAGATTGTACCGACAAAGGCAGGATATCGAAATAAAATGTGTTTTATTGTACTAATGTAACTTGAATCTTGGAGGTTGAGTCAGACGTCACTGTTTTAGAACTTTCATCAAAAATGACATTTCAATCATTGAGAGGGTTATTCTACAACATTTAACCATCAAATAATTTGACATTCTGAAGGATTTTAATATATGCATTTATATTTAATCAATGTTATGTCCATGCAGATTTAGTGGTATGGGGTTAATGATGAATAAAAGGGAAGGGCTTGCATACAAGCTGCTCTTCTGAAGACTTCGATTTGTAAATAACTATATATTAGTTCAATATGACACAACATTTGGTTCCAAAGTTCTCTTAACATGAACATTCATTTTTTAACTAAGACGATGCATATTCAACAACGAGGAGCTCCACATAACAATGAGACATGACACATACAATATTCCACATAGTTAATTTATCATCAATTCTATATGAACGTGTCAAGTTATATAATAAATTATAAACGTTTTCAGCCTATTAGGGGCTATACAATGGGTAAAACATTCAGCTCTAACTTCCCTTTAGAAAATTAAAGTCCATGAGTTTAATGCAGGAAGATCAAAATTATCTTCACCCAGTTCAGTATGCAAATTATTTAAATGTTAGATTAGAATGACATTTGATTCGTTTAAAGTATGTTTCGTTAACACTAATTAATTCACTTCATCTCTTAAAATGTACTCTTGATTTGTGACATGTCCCAATGTTTCGTTTTATACTTTTGTGACAATAAGATTTTATTATATGGTAAATGCCTTTTCCATCTTGGATGGTCCCTGTGTCTTACATGTCCACGCCGAAATTCCTATGCATCTTCACCTATTAACCTTCGACATTCACGGGGGGGGGGGGGGTACAATTGTTGTGTATTTGCCATATAGATAAAAACGTATAAGGCTCATCATTTTATTATTTTAATTAATGACAAAAATATTTGAAAAGGTTCAGTTTCATATGGGAATTGCTTTACTTCAAGGAGGATAATTACAGAGATGATATTTACTAGAAACGATTGAATAACGGATATGGTTTATCGAGTGGGTTAAAAACTCAGTATTTTCACGAGTGGTACCTCCACGAATGCAAATAGTTCCTTTTTTCACCCATGAGATGATATGTGTCAGTTATACACACTTCTGATGGGTTAAAAATTCAGTATGTTCATGAGTGGTACCTCCTCGAGTGCAAATTGTTAATTATTTCACTCATGAGATGAAATATGTCAGTTATTCACACTTGTGATGCCCAAAAATATTGGCTAGCAAGATGCATGCTATAATGAAGTAGCAAAAACCTTACTGCATCCTGCACGATGTTTATATTCTACAAGTCTTGTGAAAAATAGTAACAATATAAACATTGCATCCTGCACGATGTTTATATTCTACAAGTCTTGTGAAAAATAGTAACAATATAAACATTTATATAATTCTGCTTCCCGATTCAAAGTAAAACAGAACATGAAAGAATTGCACCTGGTTAGATATGGTTTTGATTCTTCATTTATAGGAGGAGAGAAAACGAATCTAAAACGTAAGCGTCTAATAATGACTTCAAATGTATTGGACATATTGTTATCCATCCTTATTAACGTCAAGTGAAAAATATATGATATTTTTTCACTCTGGTGAAATATCTATATCAGGTTCATCAGACAATTCAGTATTTCACTGAAACTAAAACTCTTTAGTCGCATGGACAACTGCTGTAGGTGTTAGTTTGTTATCACATACATAAGTACGAAAGCTTAAAACTATACCCATGAATTTGTTGCTTAAAATCACCTTTTTGATTTCTCACGTGACCATAATACGTGTCCACAAGGTTAATTTGTAGACGACGAAAGCCCTGCAAAGATCGCACATTTTCCGTCTGTATACGTTATTTTCAGCTTTTTGACATCGAAAACATATTTAACTTCAACATTTTTAACATTTCAAGTCAAACAGAAAAAAGCCAAGTAAAAGTTTGTAAACATTTGGTAAAAATTTGTAAACTTTTTGCAATATCGCTCTTTTAACTTGCACGTGATTTGATTATCCAGCACGTGCTGCACGAGTCGGTCGCATATCATAATACTGTGCATGGAAAATACACGAAGAATAAAGGGGCGTGCCTCAAAGAAACTGTTGGAATATTTACAATAACTTCTAACCCAGAACAGAGCAAAAACTGTGATGCGGGGAAATAAGTTTATTTTCCAATCCTGTGAAATTGTTTAGTGATATAAGAAACTGACCATTTTTTAATTTTGGGGGTTGCATTTAAGTTTTAATTGTACATATCACTTCTACTTTGGTGTAATTTAGTTTCATTCATCTCGCTACGATTTCCATAAATTCGTCTTTACCTTATGTTGTGAATTGTGTAGATTTCTTACTGTTATTCACCTGTTTATCTGTTCATGAAGGTATGGTTTCATATGTTTGGAAAAATTTGTATGACAAAAACCGGAAACCACTGCTGACGTATTTTTCTGC
>CM068837.1:84040044-84127544 GCA_028554795.2 Sinohyriopsis cumingii
ATATGACACCAACACATTTAAAAGGCAGCTATACGTGTATTGAACATTTTGCTTATCAAATGACATCAATTTATGTTAAACGCTTGCAAAGCTTAGCTACATACAGCATGTAAAAGCATTGACAAGATCTGGGACCAAAATGGCAGAAGAACAAACGGACGGACAAAAAAGGTAATGTCGATATGGTCTTTGAATGCCAATGCCGGCCCCGACCAATAATGTTAAAAGAGATATTGCAAAATATTATCAAATACTTAGAATAAGGAATACTTAGGTTGTGTAAGTTTTGATATATTAAGGTGTGGACAGCAAAGTCGGAAAACAGGACATTATATATATATATATATATATATATATATATATATATATATATATATATATATATATATATATATATATATATATATATATATATATATATATATATATATATATATATATATATATATATACATATATATATATATATATACATATATATATATATATATATATATATATATATATATATATATATATATATATATATATATATATATATATATATATATATATATATATATATATATATATATATATATATATATATATATATATATATATATATATATATATATGGAGAGTATTATTGCTTCAAGTAAACCAATGCACTAAAAGCTGAATGAGGAAATATTTCACAGAGTCATTTATAAAATTGAAATATGTAAGTCTTGTTAATAGACGTATCTTGTTACATAACTGGTCGAAAAAATTGTTTAGATCCAGGGTATAGTTATCGTCAGCAGTGCATGCGCAGCAATTTAACAGCACCATCATCAGTAAAGTGTCGAACCTGCAGTCCACTCTGGATCTTTGTCAGTGGGCAGTTGTTCACATTTTGTGACATGGTCTGCAGAGAACCACATTTACAGGAAGAGTCAGTTGCCTGGCCACAGTGCACAACGTTGACTGCAAAACGAACCTCTCCTGTCCGGAAACGGTTCAGCGTTGTCCACATTTGTTGAGGCCGGGATGGCAGGCATGGTTTAGTAATAAAACATATTGAGCATGGTGTCTATCTACTATATTTCCGAAACGTATTTGTGCAGACAATTTCCATACTGTTTCAGAGTTCCTCTCAAATGTTGGTCTCCTTTGGATTAGAGAATGCTGAGACCACTTAGAATGGCTAAGTAATTTTAAGATATAAGTTTATTTTGAAACGTTTCATAGAAAATTCACAATTAATTTAATTAGTACTTTTGTTAATTTTTAAAAGAACTTCAACCTGAAAAAGTCCAGTACTTACATACAATATTAACAAGTATAGGCGTTGTTTAAAAATGTAAACATGCAGCAAATTTACTTTCTCAAACTTTTTAACAGATCATATGTGAAACATGGTAAAGGCTTGCTAACAAATTGCCCAGCAGTAAATACCAAAATGGATAAGACACAAAGACACATTTATAAGCATATCATGAAAATTCATTGTATAGTACTTATTACATATAAACATGACCTAATGTCTTTTGATGAAATGAAGTTTTAAAGATCAAAATAGTGAATACGTTGTGGGTCGTAAGCATATTACATCTGGAAAATGTGTATCATTTACTTAGAAGTTACTTTCATCTTAAAACAAAGGTTTATTGAGAAATCTGGATAATGTAATTTTAACCATTTTAATGAAACTGCAAGTTATTCAACAACGTACACTCTCATAATAATTGGACAAAGTCATTAATACATCCCCATAGTATGAACATGACGAGACCTTTTATTTTGTCTTATCGGTGATACTGCTTTATTAGATATATTACTTTCTATAGTTCTACTTAAATATTATGCAGTCATATAATTTAGTACAAATCAGTTTGATATCTACTTGTCCGCAGTCATACTGTGTCGGATATAATGTATACAAAAGGCGATAATGACAATGTAAACAACCATTTGAGGCAGTGGAGTTGTTCTAATCCAGATTTAACTAACATCATGTTGCGAAGCAGCTAGACCGTCTATAAATCTTTAACACATATGGAGAAAATAACTTATTTCACATATACACAAACAATTCAGATATTTACTTTACATAAATGAAACAGACGTTAACATATTTAAACAATATTTAATATAGCACATATTTAAAATTATTGTTTTTATGATATCGAAACTGGATTGAATGCTGCTGTAATACATTTTGCATTACACCTGTCTCATTAACAGGTAATTTTAAAGGAAGTATAGAGTGTCTACCCTAATTTTGAGTTATATAATTGACTACCATGCCTTTTTAACAACAAATATGAATCTTCTTGAGATTGCGTTTTGGAGACTGAGCGCATTGTCAAGAATATACTGATTTGATGCGCGCAAGCATGGCGAATGGCGCCGTAAGACACGAACTTATTGTAGTTTCCAGTAATAATAATGTAGTTGTGACCTTAATCAATAATTATCAAAATAATATTATCAGTTTTGGAATATTTTCTTTTAAGATTCAATAGTATAATCAGTACCTAATGCAAAAAATAAGACACCGACCGTGGTATGAACGAAAGATAAAAATCACAACTTTTCAGATTGGTCTCATTGAATTGCTACTGATGATAGTAGTATGTGACCTTATAAACTATGCGTTTCTAATTAAAGGAGATGCTAAGTTTATGAAATTAAATATTATTTGTTCCGTAAACATCCCGCACTCTTACATTTGTTCCCTAAAGCAAGTTAGTAGTTGCTGATTTAATTTTCTGGAACATGCATGGTCTCAGGAGACAAAGGATACTCCCTCTATGCGTCATGAAGCATATCAGAAGACTTGAAGTCACCACCAAGAATGTAGCCTTTAGGTTAGTCTGCTAAGGTAGCTTTCACTGTCGTTTCGACTTAATAAATTGCTATCAAGGAAGTGTCAACCATCTTAAAGTCTTAATTTTGTTAGTCTATGTATCATGGCCTAACCATTGCGATTTCGGGCATGAAAGTAAGCAATTTACGTTTCGAAAATGTTTTGCTGCCATAATCACATTTTGTACATTGACATTTTTATTTGAAGATAAGGTCATGATTTTAGTAAACACTGTGAAGATTCCCGAAACTGAATAGTACCTGTACTTGAAATATGCATGTCATTTTGTATTTTGGACTTGAAGCAGCAAAAAAAAAGAACATTGCTGACGAAATGAGGATAGATCATACGATTCCTCTAAGGAAACCCCAGTGACCTATTACTTCACTGAATAACTGCTAACAAACGTGTCCTGGTTATCAGTTAGAGTGACCTCGAAATGATTAGTCGAACCTCGTTCAGGTTCTGAAACTCTTTTTCACATTAAGGAGAAATGGCGGAAACTTAATTATCAGTTAGTTAATCTTCAGTTGTAAAGGAGTCAGTCAGCCATTTTATACCTTGGTTATGTCAATCTCTCTGACCTCTTGTGACCAGAATATCTGTTCAACCCATGTACATCAAAGGATATCGTTCTAAACTTAACTTTCCCATTAAATGTAGCCGAATCCTTTACAGTTGCCAGTTGTCAGGTCTGGTTTCAGGCATTAGAGATTTCAGAATTACATGAATTAAAACATTCGTTAATTAATGAGATGAGCTATGTTTGCAATCGTTATACAATGAATGAATGTGGCATAGCTATGTTGTCTATTTGATGTAAAATACATTGCTATTTTCCTGAGCATGAAAGTTCATAGAATCGCAGACGAACTGGCTAAAAGTGGCCTGCACATGTTAAAGCTATGACATGTAAACATTTTGTACCAATTTCAAATGAGATTTACAGCGTTTTCTTTCGTAAAAATGCAGAATATATTGACCTTAAAAATGACGTAATGCTCCGTAACTATAACTATTTTCAGGCCTTTTTGTACAGATTTATATTTTCTTTCTTTCTTTTTTATAACCGTTTGTCTGGTTATAGTTCAGTGTTATAGCTCATTCATACTACTGTCCAATCTTCTGAATATTTACATGTGTTGAGCGCATAGGACTAACAGATGTTTGAGTAGATTTTTTATTTTATATTCGGATCTGTTATAGTTTGTGCAAATGGTAATTTAACAACTCTAAAACAAAAGTCTCCCTCTCGCTCCCTCTGTCCGTCATATTTTCAGCATGCATTTAAACTTTTTTTAAGATCAAAATACGCATATCATCAAATTTTGAGATATCTAAAACTAAACTATGCAACTTAAAATTTCAAGTATTGAAATCTATTGAATTTCACAGTTTGAACACTTTCAAATGCAATTGGAAGGTAATGTACATGATTTTGTTTCATGGTGAGGATATTTAATATCCCAAACACTAAACTGTGATTGGTTATGTCAGAGGGGTTATTTATGATGACCACAAATACCAGTCACAGATCCAAATAAAACTCAGGGTATAATTAAAAAAGCGATTTGTATTTACCTAAGAAAATAGAAATAAATCAAACTTGATTACATCGGATTGTGAGAAAACCTCCACAGTTCTATCAAGAGGGAATTTATTCGCGTTTGTTTTGCAACTGGATGATTATAAAATTCAAATCTAAATCAATGTAATAAGTTTCTTTGAAAATACTTGAATGAGTATAATGTTTGTTGTTGATATTTTATATTAATTGCCTGTCCAAAACCTTTGCTTCGAAAGACTTTGTCATGTACATGAATGAAAAGTGTATTTACTTGAGTTATTTATGGCTTTAATTTTAAGGCGTATGAGTGCAAGAGATAGTGAGAAAGAGAAATATAGAGTGAGAACTATGTATCATAAAGTTATGATGAGAATAATTATCTCACAATTTAGTCAACATATATATTGCAATGTATCTTTGAAAGATATGTTTGCACGTTTGTGTTTGAGAAAATGATACATGTTCTTAACCATCAAGTATGACTGAGAAAGAAGAAACTCAAATGTATATTACAAACATATTTACGCTCGAGTGACGAAAGTAATCCGAGATTAAAGTAATGATATTCAGCCGGATATAACACTGTAAAGTAGTTTTGTATTCATTATCCACCAAGACTACGAATTGTACCTACATGGGAGTGGTGTGAATGTAATTGGAAATCGTCATTTCTCCAATCATCAAAAGTAATATAATATGCTTCGTAGAGGGGTGTAATTATCACGTATGGTAAACATGGTCAAATATTTGCCTCTTTATTTTCTGGCCTCGAAATATTATTATCGCTGAATTGGCATACGTATGGCTGCAGGTAGGTAAGTGATTATTTCTTTCTTTATTTTTCGTTAAATATTTTGCATTGTATTCAACTCACACGTTCATTATACATCCAATCTACCCATCACAGCGTTATATTTGGAACCTTATGACCATAGCAGAGGTCTCTATGTAGATAGCTACATGCCCGTTTTAATTGTTGGAATTTTAAATTATATATTCATGTAGGTCAGCATAGCATGAAGGTACATACCTTTATCTTTTGAAGGTATTATTTTGAATCTGACATAACGACTAATAATATAGGTCTTGTTTACACTGCTGCGCACCTCGTAATAATCAGTACAATCGTCTTTCTTCATCACTGGCTGGCCTGTGTAACGACACAATGCCGGTGACACACTTCTAAATGAGGTACATATATGGCAATATAAATACCCTATTTTCTTCAATCTTTCTAAATGGAGATAAAACACTTTCATCGCAAATATACGTTTTATTTATATAATGTATATGTAAAAGTAAAATGAGACTACAGTACTTGTAGTTTTCCCAATGGGAAGTAATGTATGGTGCGATTTATTGTGAAAATTAAATTGTCAGGTCTTTCTAGTATAAAGTTTGTTGACGTATTTCACGATAATTTTTAATTTATCTAGCAGACAACACAAACAGGTTTAAATTTCTTAAAACCTGAAATAGAGTTTGGAAAACATTCCGGTTTCATCTGACACAAATAGGAGTTAATGTGATATGTTGTATTGGGTTCAACAATTATTGTAATCCAACCGCACTGTGATGTCGCATAGCTGAGAATCAAAAACAAATGCCATAGTACTTACCTAAACAAAAATTAAATATTAATGGATTCATGCATATTGAACACACTTTTCATTGAATATATATTTAACGTCTACCAACCTTGTGCAATGTTATTGTCAATAATACGCAGTGTAAATGAAGTTTGCATGTTAAAATGTTGGCCGGACCTAGAGTAAAACAAGGTAAAAAGGAAAGTGAACCTTGTGAACAATATAATCGTCAGGCATATGTAATCAATCATTACATGGTTTGACACGCTGTAGAATACTTCGACATATTTTATGTCAAATATGTGACAAAATGGGACTTGAAATATGTTTCTGAAGTTCAATGGTGAATTCTTATTATTAGTACAAAGCAAATAATCTCTGAATAAAAAAGACAAACTAAGTTAATAACATTCTAACTATTGAGAAAAATGAAAGAGAAAAATAGAAAAGTTAAGAATTTGACAAGGCAACATACACAGTAAGTGAAATAGAAAGAAAGGGAAATATCGACAGGTGAGAACAGGCTGCTACAGCATTACATACATTTCAATTATATTTAAATGATTTCAAAATGAGTTACGTTTGTTTAATTGTAGCAAACGTATTTAAATACACAATATAATCTGCCATTTAATACGAGTTCATACTCTAGCAGAAAAAAATGACAGAAGGAATTCAAATAAGGATAAACTAAGGTATTAACTAATTCAACTTGTGCACTTTACGATGAAGGAATGTTAAGGATTAAGTGGCTATTCCAAGATGCAGTTTCAAGTGCAACCCTAGCTACTACCCTCACAGTGTTAATTCCCAAGGAAAATGAATAAATCCATTGGTCTCCTAAATGTTTTTGTGAGCAACCTAATATTTTTCTCAGTTGTGAGTTGTAAAATTGGTATACATAAACTGTGTCTACATGACAATAGGGAAAAGACTTAGCACATCGCCTCACTCCAGTCCATATTCACATTAGCATATTTGAGACCATAGGCACATCAACACATTGATTCTTTTAATTTATTTGGAACACTACAGTAATTCAATGAGAATTTCCTACATTGGGACTTGTAATTTTAGGACTATTTTGGATTTATTTCACAGTAATGTAAATTTGTTTTATTCTTTCATTTGGTATCCTAGGGATGTAAATAACGTTTTAACTTTGACAAAAATTTTGGTTTTCGTTTTTTTTCTCTTACTTAGTTTAAGACTACAGAGTCTTAACACAACATAAAGGCTGATCTGTTAGATTACAATACTTCAACCGACTGTGCCCTTGAAAAAGATAGTCTGCTCATTACGTATGTTTATCAATCTCAATGGCACTTCAGCATTCTAAATTCATTAAAGCTCTGCCAACTAATGGGTTTGTCGTGTTGATGGTTTACATAAAGGGGAAAATATCATTTCTGAAACATTTCGTTTCAGCATCCATATACAAGTATTTCACTCCAAGGGTGGCACTTTAACGTTTTCTTGAATTGTAAATTTGCATTATTGTAAGCGTTCTTCCATGTACATCATTACATCCTCCTCTCCATATACCAAATGCCTGGCTTTTCAACCAAGCGTACTTATCATGAAGCATTATGTCAAGTCCGGTTAAATCATCCACCATGAAGGTCAAACCATCATCTAGTGAGCTCTTATCACGGCATTGGTACATACAACAACTAATGCACAAATTGCTTTAGTTTGAAGTATTTTTGCGTCAGTGAACAAAATGTCCACATAATTACTGCAACGCGTGTTTATTTTCTAACTTTTTTTTAGCCATGCGTCCTATATGACAATAACTACACGAACTCCAGCTTCAGTATCAACGATAAAATATATACTGGTGCAGTTAATTTTAGCTAAAAATGAAGATTACAATCTCCAGATTTTATGCTTCCACATAGTATCAATATCTTCACATGGTCCTGTTTTCTGAACCAGTTGGTGATATTTGTTTGTTTGGTAGTCACACTATGCTCTGAACATCTCCGACTAATGTGCCCTTCCCGTTGGCACTTGATAGCACAGACAATGTCATATTTGACGGATACCTTTTACATCACTGTATGTCAATATTATTTGCCTCCTCCCTGAATTAATTTACGTGGAATAAATTATACATGTCGTGGTTCTCCATTTCCCGTGCTATTTGTCTTTTGTATGACTGTTTGGAGACTGTTCACCCGGTATATTCATGTTCTGATTGTTCGAAGGTATTGACCAATCCGTTCGTTACCCAGCTGTCCACAGGACGCTGACTAGCACTCTCATGTTCCTTTCAAGACACAACCACTTAAGCAGACCTTACTGCGGCAAACGTATTTTCAATGTGGAGTATATGTGGACATTTGTCACATTATATGGAGTATCGTGCTAAAGGTCGTCATCTCGACATGTTGCCCTCACAGTATGCGTACCATCTGTATTTCAACTGGTCAATAGTTCAGTATTGCCCTGTAATCGCATGAGTTATATTCCCATTTGTTAGCAATACAGATATTATATATGGAGGTCTGTGATCATTATCTCAATCAGCTTTTAAGTCATATCTACATATTACTATGGTTTAATTGCTTCATAATGTCATAAAATCCCTTTCATAAAATAACCCAATATATATGATATTTTATGTCATGATAATTAATACAATTTGTTTTCAACTCACTTGTTTCTCCTATATTCAACATAATTTGAATAGCCTGCATATTCATTTGACAATATTATTTATAACGAATGCCCATGTCACCTGCCATTTTCAATTCACTAAATCCGCAGAACAAACTAACCAGGTAATCTTAGTGAATTAGTGTACACTAGAAGGGGTAAATCATTAAACCAGTAAACACGATGTTCTTGGTGCACGTTAGTACGCAAACACCTTTTGAACCAATACGATTAGCATCAAAGCTGCTTCGCGTACCAGCATAAATTAAACATATAGTCTACAATAGTTTTGTAATGTTCCCCTCCTCTTTTCATAGTTCTTGAAGATGACTAATACATTAATAATCCTTGTATTGACCATATGTAGCTTTACTAAATGGATTGATAATTCTGTAAACGTGAGAGAATCACATAATTTGTAACAATGGAAGAGTCTCGGGAAAGTATAAGGAAAACTGACAACCAGGTTCAAGTTGATGAGCCGGAAGAAACAGAATAGAAAGAAAGAATAGGAAAAGGAACAAGGCGACTCTAACCTGTCTCCAACGTTGACTTGGAGAAGACCAAAAGGAACCAAGTTATGCAGATATGCTGAGCGAAATGAGCACTATAGTTCACTCGATTCTATGATGAAATTTGTTGTATCGGTATGTCTTAACGGTTAATCAGATGTCATACAAATTTTGTAATTTTATTTTCTAAGATAAAGTATGTCATTTAAATATCATGTTCAGTTTCATTTTTTATGTAATTGATTGTCTGGTTATATTTTATATACAGCGGCTCGTGTTATATGCTATACATTTGCTCAGATCTCTTGTATTCCATCCATTAATTTCATACTTTAATAATAATTACTTGGTCCGGGTAATAACACCTTGGTAAATCACGATAACGAAGCAAAAGGCTTCATAACAAGTGGACAGGCCTATGTCACTATTAATCACAAAGTTGTTTTACCAACAGTTATAGACATCAATATACATTCAACCTAAAATATAAAATGGTATCCAATATGCTATATGTTCTTACTCTACTGCTAGTGATATTACTAACAATCGTCAACATCAATCCTGCCGATATTCCACTTTTCCTCATATGTGCAAAATATTTAGTTGAATTTTGCAATCTAAACATTAGAAGCTGGCTAATTTCTTAGTCTCTTATATTTATTGGATACCTATACTGTCAAAAATATACATCTTTATTTTAAATTAATTAATTTGGTTACAAATATAAAAGCCCTCTTCAACCTGCTTAAAAATTTTATTTAAAATTCTAAATTATTTGCCTTCGAGAGAAAGTACAATTATTAACTGCTCAGAAGAACGATTTAATATGCAAGCAAATATATAAGACAGAGACAAAACAAATACGTAGATGACACTCATACTTTCTGTTGAGACTGCAGCCTGACATCAATGCACATATTACCATTTAACATTTGTGTTGCATATATTTCTTGCACAGATTAAGTCTTAGAAAGATTGTGATGTTAGGAGTTAACATCTGTCGTGGAAGTGAGATTTATAATTCTAATTAAGACAGACCCTGGTTCGGAGTATATGATAACTCTGCAGTATTGATCCTACCTTTTAAACACTTTTACACAACAACGGCCGCCTCACCTCAAGCAATGTGGAGCAAACAGTATTTTACCTTTAGTCGATTTTCGGAGGAAAACCGTCTCAAATTAATTTAGGGAAAAAAGTTACTAACCGTCAGAATGCTTCAGTATCTTCTCTCTTTATTCTTTATGTAAAACGCATTTATCGTGTTTTATTTTCACAAACCTCAGAAACATCTAGATACAGATAAAACGCCAACTAAATTATTCTTGTTACCTATGTGACCTAAAATTTCAAATCAGGATGACTTACAAACGTCGCACATGTGTACCCAGCTGAAACAGGTATGATTATATTAGAAATCATCGTTTAAATGATATTCAAAAGAGATATTGATATTGATAATGGAAATAAAAACATTGAAGTAGGCTCGTTTGTTATAGTCAAGAAGTTATACTATGGTTTGTTAAATTATATATTAATGTATTGTGTCGTCAACCTAAAGAGAGTGATACATCTAGTATGCATACATTCGCATGGACAGTGGATGAACTGACTAAGCCCACATCAACAAGGTTGCAGTCAAATAATTTCCGCGAATAATTCCTGTATCTGCAATAACATTGCATAGATTCTGCAAACGTTCGTAAGTACACACCAGATCCACTGAAATGTTACGCTGCGGCCCCACCTCCCCATGTGATGTAATCGGGAAAATGTGCGCTCCTTCATCCTAGGCTGGAAGCTAGAGTCATTATTTTCAGTAAATGTATGCATCGTTATGTTCCTTACAGCATGGTGCTAGTTATTGAATCAATTCGCTGGAACTTTCACGATCTGAAGGGCCAACGATAGATATCATTCAGGATAGTTATCATCAAAGCAGCCGTTCATTTTTGTCTGATTGATAAGGGACATTAGTGGTATGGACTTTAGTGTGAAAAAATAGCTCTGACGGAATAACTTGCTCTATTGAGACGCTTGAACGAGGACGGATATTAATCTAGATGGTTCATGATTGTATTTTTCGAGTAGAATTTGATTAAAATATGGCAGTATCACAGGGAATCAGATGATCAATTGCATCATTGTGCCCTTGTATGTGGCCTAGTTCCAAGAGATTGTCACCACTGGTTTTGTCCAGCTTAGTGGTTTTCTTTCTAGTATTACGCTGGTAATAATGTCATTGTTGTGAAATCCGTATGTCAGGCATATATTTTTATATCAGTCATGGGAATTTGTGCAACTGTTTATAAACAGCATATCATAGCTCTGCAACTCTTACACGTCACTGGGTAGCATGTGGTCAGTGAATTGGCCATTATTGGTAGATGTGGCTTTAAAATATATGAAACTGACATTTTCGCATATGATTTATACACCAATTAAAATATAGCCTCCATCTGCTAAAACTATATTGGTTTCTTGTGGGGTTTATTTAAGAAGCAAACAACTATTATAGTATTTGTTAAAGGCGACTTCATGTCATGCCTTATTCTTAAGAAAGAATATTACTTATTAGTTTGTGACATTTCCGATCTATGTGAGAGAGACACATATAATAACTCTAAGATATTCCTTGAAGCATACCATTGTCATACTGGTAAGTGTCAGCTGAGCCGATATACTTTTGATTGTAAGTCAGACAATTTTTCAACATGACTTTAATTCGTACAATTTGACTGCGTGACATTATAATTCACAGGATATAAAACGTGTAAATTTCTATCATGAGGCCACATAAGTCAAGATTTTGTTCGTACGCAAAGATAAATCAATGGTGTATTTTCTTAATTTTGTTTCATTTTAAAACAAATAAATCTAAAGTTTTTATGTTAAAATCCAGCTTCAAAACCATATCAGTAAAGTTAATGTATAAACCAAGAGACTAATAAATCATTCTTTTAATCTATTACGTAGAAATTTGAAAGAAGATGACCATTCATCAATTACACGCATACTATCGCAATATCTTTTTTATTCTTTTTAGCTACAAAGTATCAGATAAAGGCAATACTGTTCAGCTTTCTTAATGTAATATATATATATATATATATATATATATATATATATATATATATATATATATATATATATATATATATATATATATATATATATATATATATATATATATATATATATATATATATATATATATATATATATATATATATATATATATATATATATATATATATATATATATATATATATATATATATATATATATAAGCAGCAGGGAAGTTTAACAGACCTTCGTGTACAGACAAAATAAACCTTCCTACGCGAACTTTCTCCATAGAAGCCTCAGATTTCACTTTTACAGCCTTCTACGGGAATCAAATTTCGTGCATTTCAGACTAGGTGCATTGGTTGGTCGCGCCGGTGTGTTAGTAAAATATAGCGTTAAGGACAGGAAAAATAAATTACGGAGAAAGATTTTTGTGTTAATTTTTTTGTTGTCTTTGGGGGCTGCTTTTTCATGAATAAATTTGATCGAGACCAATTCGATACCGACTGCGTGGATCATGAAGATTTATCGTGATGAAACCATGCGGTGTTGCCTGAGCGCGGCTGAAGAAATTTTTAAACTTATTTATGTCCATGTCGCCGTTACACCAGGTCTGATGAATATTTCTCAGCATGTGCGTGTCCACGCCATTGAACACCGATAAAATATTACAATTGTCCCTAATCACCTTTGGAATCTGCGTATATCTCTGTGTCACGTAAATAACATCGGTGTTCTTGTGTCTGCCACGCGAGAATATCCTAGCCGGGTTGGTTTGCTTGTCCAGCATAACATCGTCGAATACAACAAGATTATTAACATCGCCGTCCAAATTCTCCACGGATGGAGCTTCATTGATATCCGTGATAAATTCGATTGTGCCTTCGTCGGTATTTTCGCTAAATTCCCTTAACACTTGATAACAACGTTGATCGTCCACTGATGGTGCAACCAAGTACAATTTGTCCCATTTTAGCCATCGCATGATCAAATTCAATAACAATTGCGTCTTACCAGATCCTGACGGGCCGATGATTATCATTCTAATCGAATTCGGTAATGTCGCGTGATGTTTATTTGTTCGCGTCGCTTCGTGGCTGAAAAATCAATTACATTCATGTTACTAGAATACATGGATTTATATTGTGTTAAGTGTCGCACTCACACAGCTACGATAAATCCAACCGAAATCGTTACACGAAATAACAGGAACGCAATTGCAGGAGAATGCGAAGTTTGCAAGACAAGAAAGTTCAGATTTGTAAAAAAAAATGTAGAACCGGAGGAGACATTGCCGCCTCCATGAAAAATCTACCTGGGCTGCCCTGGGCGAAATATCCCGGAGAGAAGCATCTACCAGGGTACAATTATTGTGGACCTGGAACGAGACTCGATATCAGACTCGATGATAATAACCAACCAAAACAAGATGAAGATCCGGTAAACGCCATCGATAACGCTTGCTATGTTCACGATCTCGCATATCGCAGCGGAGATTTACAACAGAGGCATCTCGCTGATATCAAGTTAATTCATGCACTAGACGCAATTCCTGACAAAAGTTTCAAAGAGAAATTGGCATCCTGGTTGATAAAAGGCGCGATGAAAGGCAAATTAGTATTCGGTGCTGGTAAATAATAATGGAGCAGATATATTATTCTCCGCGAGGATTTTGGCGAGGAAAATCAGCAATTGCCAAACTTGCCAAAGCCGCTAAGGTAAAACAATCCGTCGCTGAAACGTGGCTATCGAAACAGGCAATCTGGCAAATATATCTTCCTCCGCCTAAGAAAATACCGTACGCGAGTTTCACCGTCAGCATCCCCAATGAGGTCCATCAGGCGGATCTAATGTTTCTTCCTCACGATACCGTCGACGGCGTCACATACAAATATGTCCTGACAGTCGTTGATATCGCCAGCAGGTATAAAGAAGCCGAGCCGTTATCGAATAAAACAGCAACAGAAATTGCCAAGGCATTTAACGAAATTTATTCACGATCTCCATTGACATGGCCGAATCTTCTCCAGGTTGATCCAGGTCGAGAATTTCTTGGTGCGGTTACTTCGTTGATGAAAAAGAATAATGTGAAAATCCGACGCGGTATTGTAGGTGTTCATCGCAATCAAGCTATCGTTGAAAGATTTAATAAAACTCTCGCAGAACGATTATTCGGATACCAATACGCGCGTGAATTTATTCAAGATAATCGATCTCACGATTGGGTATCAAGATTGCCTCATGTAATTAACGCGTTAAATAACGAGACAACTCGAACAATAGCAATGAAACCCGCAATTGCAATTACAAAATCAAATATACCACTAAAGCGAGATCCCACAATTCAACCTGTACTAGGTAGCGTCACAGTCAGATATTTATATAAAGAAGGCGAGGCTGAAGGAGGCAGAAAAAGAGCAACCGACCCAACCTGGAGCGTTACAACACATAAAATATCCGCCGTAACAAGATCGTCAGGAAGACCAGCAATTTATATCCTAGATTCGTTAGCGCCTCAACGCGGATTTACCAAAGAAGAATTACAAATAGTACCAGAAGATACTCAACTACCACCAGCGTCACTAAGATAATTTACTCGAATTCGTCCTAGCTGGGATAATTTTCTTACTCTCGATACGGCTAAATATACCAAATTTGACCAGGAAATTATATCATCGACGATCCAAACTTGGCCATCTACGGTCAATCCCTGCGACGAGTGTATCGTTGTTGCGTATCCTAGTTTCCACGGTGACTTCTGCATTTATAGCGTCATTAACGAGATTAATATCAACGAAGATAATATCATTCAAGACCAAAATCTTTTCCTCTCCGCATGGCAAAATAATATTAATATTTTGTTTCCTAGTATTGGCGGGCCTATAGCATAACGGTACCTGCAGCGTTGGAAATTTCTCACAGTGCAGCTTGAATAGCATTTCCTGGATAATATCACGAATAATTTTCCTACTAGCAACGATCAAATGATCGGGACGCCACAAATTTAGAAAATCGCTCATCGGAGTCTCGTCGATTATTTTCCTCATGACGTCACATTGAATCTTATTCGGTTGTAGTCGAATCAATTTTTTAAATTCGGTCAGTAAAATATCAGTCGATCTATAATCGGCGTCGATTTCCTCATAATAATCAACGAAGTTTCTGAGCCATTCGTGAGGAGATTCGCCATCGATAGGATCAGGTTGGCCGTGATCTCCGCACATTATTACGGCGGTATTTTTCCCTTCCAACCAAGCTAGAAACGATTTTAAAATATCTAAATTCACCGTGCAAATTTCATCGAATATAATGATCTTGTTGATATATTTGTTTCCCATACGAGCCGAATCCCATGATCCACCGCTGTATTTGAAATAACTGTGATACGTGCAAGAATTAACTCCGCGCTGCTTTATTTCTCGAGCTAATCTGTGAGTCGGAGTCAACACAATCATATCGGAGTTCGCAAATAAGTTTATTGCTCGTGTTGTTTTACCGCTACCACCAGGTCCATTTAGGTAAACGAATTTACTGCGTGAAATTGGGTCAAACGCAGATGCTGCTTCCGAAGATTCCAGAATCGAAGATTCTATCGAAGATTTTTCAAATCTACCTCGATGAAATTCATCGCGATCTTCAACATCGGCGTCTTCGCAATAATCTAGAATATCTTCATTTTTTATCCTCCAGGTTCCCCATGAACTACCATCGGTGATTAAATTTTCCAGCCTGTATTGGTATTTTTTATCGATATAAAATGAATCCGTCGCGACTCTTACCGCGATATCAGAAAATTTATTTATCATCGACAGCAAATTTATACTTACATAAGCGAGCATCGACGACCGTAAATGCGTATACTGTGCTGATTCTCCATCAAGGTAGCTAATTACGGTACCTAACTTTGTTCCATCAATGATAATATTCTCTCTGTTGCAAAATATTCCTCGCGATACCGTATAATAAAATCCATCTCCGCATCGTTGATAAATAATCTAGCGTGTCTATGTTTGTGGTCAACGGATCCACCTTGAGTAAATTTGCCAATTATTTTTCTTCCTATATCTTTCGCGTTGTCACAATCTGTCGGTAGCCACACATTAGTTTGTTTTCTGTAGGATATAATCGCCTCGCTCACCGTCAACGATACTAACATCGACGAATCCAGCATATATCTTAACAACACCGTAGGAACCCAACGGCGCTGAGATAAATGTCTGCCGAACCAAATATACCAGATTTTATGCAAATTTTCAGCAAACTCGAACGACGTTACACAAGCGAATCCGGTCATGACAAAATCAGGCAACGGTCCGTTAATCGCTACTCTTGTCATCTCGCTGGTAGGATGGCCGAATTTAGCAAAATAATCTGCACAATCGCCATATCCAAGAAAACTTCCAGGATAACACGCGCTCATGTCAACCGAGATCATATCTTCGAAATCGTACTTGGTATTCCACAATCCGCCATGGCCGTATTCGATACAGCTAAGTTGAACATCAGCGAGATATTCGTTCCTCGTAGGCTTCCATGAGTTTTTCTCCCTAGCGGCATGAGCGGCCACAGACGGAACTGTAAAGCAATTCGTTAGTAACTGATCGGGATTCGACGAATATTTCATCGCAAGTTTTTTCATCGACTCGTGTAATATTTCATCCCGGTAAATATCACCGCATGGCAAAATAAATTGATCATATCTTTCCTCGCTCGAGAATAACCATATCGATATCGGATCAGATGCGCTTAATTTTTTGATAAATCTAAACATGGCATCGGAATTGTCCTTTGCGGTGTCAACGGGATAAAATTTAACAATACGATCCCGCGGAAATATCATCACCGACTGCGACCACGCATGTGAATTGTGATCGACAATCTCGATTGGTGCTCCTCGAGATCTATACGGCGACGAGTATAATATTTCTACCGATAACGTTTTCACCGTAATAGGAAATTTAAGTTTCTTGCTCAACGCAGCTACATCGTCCACAGATGCACCATCAGCAACGGTACTTGCCCACGCATTAATTTTATCCAGCCTCAACTGGGTCAAACCAGATCGACGTCGAGCGTTTTTCATGTGCTCGATGACACGCTCAGCCACACAGTTTATCATCGGCGATTCTTTCATCGCAGGTAGATTTTTCACATCCGGATTGTTATTTAGCCGACAAATTCCATAAACAACTGCACTAGATGGATATGCCCTGGCGTAATAGGGGCCATCGATTCCCAGTAACAATCCAGGCTTAGAGTTTTTATCGAGAACAACATTTTTCTTACCGCCACGCACTGGATCTCGTTTATCACGAATAATCCAAGTATCGTCGGGCATTTGTGTGATAAATTTTATTCCAAAGATAAATCGCTCTTCTTTATGTTCGATCTTTATGTGCTCGATTATTTTCTTGGCTCGTTCCAGATTCATCGTAGCATCGACAGAGTTCGTTTTCCAAGTCGACCAAGTGTGAACGGCTCCATCATCGGAAAATTCTCTCTTCGCTCGGTCAACTTCAGGTATAATATATTCTGCCTCATCAAGATCAAATGCGTCCATGATTATATTTTAGACAAATGTTTAAATTATAATAATGCATTGCAAATGGATATTAATCGGCTCAACAAAATTCTGTGACAAATCCTGTAGAGGCGATTATTGCGGCGCTCATATACATGCGATTCGGCGTGGCAGTAAAGGACCACAACGTTGCTTAGTTTGTCAAGTTGGCACGCGAGGGAAAACTCGGTTGTGTTTGGCTTGTGGAGGAAAGAATTATCGAGAATTGCGCCGATATTATCAAAAAAGATCCTCGTCGGTTATAACCTGCGAAGAAGATTATATTAATCGATTCAAGGCAAATAATGATTTAAACAAATAGATTATCATATATGGATCCAAAATCAACGATTCCTGAAACAACAATTCCAGAGGAAATGATTTCCGAGTTTAAATCTCATCCTACGATCGCGGGATACGAGGCATCATCGGATGGTGTTGTCAGACATATCAGAACGAGGAAAAATGTTGGTGGTTTTAATAAATTTGGTTATCTATCGCATAATTTTAGTGGGATAAATTATTTTCTTCATAAATTTGTGTTCGAGAGTTTTCACGGGCCAATAAAAATCGGTCTTGTTATCGATCATATCGACGGAAATAAAGCTAATAATAAATTATTTAATCTTCGAGCGGTAACTCCGAGTGAAAATTCCAAATTTGGTAACGGCGGCGGACGATCAGCCAAGGCGGTCAAATCGATAAATCGAGAAACAAACAAGGAACTTATCTTTACATCGATGAATGCCGCTGCAAAACATTTCGGTATTCATCCGAATTCCGTGCGACTTACGGCAGAAAAAATTCAAAACGCAGCATTTTCCTATAAATTCGGCGTTTGGATCAAATTTTCTTATATTCAGATAATATCCGAAGAAAATTAATTGAATATTATAAAAATTATATAATGAACGAAGAAAACGTAAATAACATCATCGAGGCCATCGAGGATTTAAAAAAGAAAAATATAAATTTATCCTCAGATTTGGACACAGGTAAAATCCGGTCCGAATTTGAGACGATTGTTCAGGGAAAGCTCGAGTACAGGTACACGCTACCGTCAGAATATAAATTCATAAAGAAAATCCAAATTGCGATGTATCAATCGCTTGCGACCGTCAGCGATGATCAAATCGAGAATTTTGTTAAATTATCGACGCTGGTAGAAAAAGTTAGGTCGAGTTTATCAGACGAGTATGAGTCAAGAAAAATTACCAGCTCGCGTGTCAGACAGTTGAAAAAGCTGGTCGATGAAAGTAAAGTCAAGGAATATTCGATTCCAATTCCTGATTTTTGAATCGAAAATCCTTGAAAATTTCTGCCACAAAAAAAAAAACAAAAATTAAAAAATTTTATTAATTTTGAAAAATTTCCTGGTTTTTATTTATTTTTTTGGCCCGTTTTTTCCCCGTGGAAAGATTACGATCTTACCAGCAAATTGATACTCAGCGTTTCCCCGCGTATATCAAGTAAATTTCCATTTTGATCCGTTAGTTTGAAATTTATCCTCGACAATAATCGATTGTGACATCGCAGGTAAAATGGATTCACTGGCTCTTTTATTATCAAATAACCCGGAGAGACGCTAGGTGAAAACGAATATAAGATAAACCCCTGTTGTGCTTGTTTTGACACGGACGAATCCACGTTGTAGCTGTTTTCAACAACATCCGCGTGAAGATAAATCGCGATGACCTCCGTTATATTAACGATACCCGGTGAGATATGCCGTCCCTGTTTGGCTGGATCATTATCATGCTGGAGAATTGATTTTGATTGTAATTTTTTAGTCAACCACGCGTCATGTAATTTCGGGAATAAATCATCGATGGTATCGGCGACCGATTTTCTCATTTCATCAACGTTATAATCAGGAAATTTGAAATTTGGTAATGTTTCCTCGGTTAATCCGAATAACGTCATAAATTTTTGTTTCTCTCCTGAATTTCTAATCAACTTGAAGCTACTGGCGGGGCGGACATAATCAGCGACTGATATATCGTCGATTATCGCCCGAATGAACATGCCGTGATAATATTCAACATCAAACGCGAGTTGGTTCAGAATCTTTACACGTTCGATAATAATTTTGTTGCATGAATCTGATTCATCTAAGATACATTCATGAAAATATTTTTTTAGTAAATTTAATTGTAATTTATGTTCCTGATTAAAATCATCGATGGTTTTTCTTACCAACGTACCGTCTATGGGTTTTATCTTTCTATGTTGGAAAAAATCGACGATTCCGGCAGGAGGGGACATTAGGGAAAGAGGCAACCATGAGAAAATCTTATCCTTAAGAGTGAAAGCAAAAAATAACGAGTTGGATTTGTGATTGTTCATGAGAATGATGGCATCTTCGACAAGATCTTTATGTTTGATGGCTGTTTCGTAATATCCTTCATTGGTGATAAGGTCAGATTTTTTTGGTTCAGGTGGATCTGGAGTAGCTTCTTCGTGCCAACCTGGAATAAAAACATCCAGTTTTTTCGGTTTTACCGGAGGCGCGATTTCTGGCCAACCTAGCACTGTCCTAATCGATGATTGGTAAATATCGACCATATACGTCGATTTTATTTCGATTGCCGATGACAACGTTGGTTCGTGTGCTAATATTTTTATTCGCGGTTCAGCATCGCCGGTTATATTTGATATCCTATATGTAAATTCCTTGTCGATTTGCTCAATTTCGTAGCTGCCTGTTGGTATACTAACGGGGATCCAATCGGGGGTTCCATCGGGTTTGTTTTTGTTGGCAAAAACAAGCGAATTGTTTGATAATAATTTGCCGAACGATTTCGATCTGATATTGGGCCAGCTGTTATAGACACGTAACTGCGATAATGCAATTTCCTTGACGCTAATTGGCGTTAGAAAATCGATACTAAATTCCGGCTTAGTTGAGCTTAACGATATTAGCGTTGTTATCAGCGGTGTTGTGTTTGTCACGATTTGAGTCAATTCGGACATTATTAATATTTATTTGTTCAATCTCGGAGTAAATACTTATCATCGATGAAAATTCCATATCGGATATAACGCCGTCGTTGAGACTCTCAGAAAGCAGCGATGATAATTTCGAATACGCCTCGTTGACCTGGGATAGTTTACTCTTGTATAGGGATAATTTCTCGTTTGTGCACGAGGATATTTTTTTCGCGATGATATTAAGAACACCAGCGATTGTCGTTGTCGATGATATTACTATCGTTGCAACGATTGGCGCGATTGTTGTTACCGCGGATAAGATTATACCTGCACCGGCGACTATTGCACTTACCGCGTATACGGCAACATCGATGGTAACTAATCTACGCTGATATTTCTTTATTTTTACATGATACTCGTCGAGGAGTTTTTTTAGCGAATCCTGCCACGAACGCGCCTGATTGTAACGGTAATCCGATGCGGTCATTTATTAGTTAGTTTATCTAACCAATTGCACTCCATCCGGTTAAATATTCGAAAATTACAAAATACACAATTGGTCCTGTGGTGGTTCTATCTGGCGGTTCTAGATCGATTATTGTTATTTTATCTTCTTCTATGGAAATAATGAAAAAACCGGGGTAAAATTCATGGATTTTCTGCCATACCTTTGGTATTACCTTGAATTTTATCTCGGATAGTACATATATTCGATATATGCCAGTAATTGGCGCTTCAAAAACAAAATCATGATTCACGGGTGTCCAAGTAAGATTCTGTGTCTTAAACACAAATGATACATGACAAGGGAGATTTTTTGTTACCACCTGATCTGGCACGTGAAAACGTGCCAATTTTGGAAGATTCACTGTTGATATTTTTGTGCTAATATCGTTAAGTTTTGTGGTTGTTTCGACAATTTCCGTACCAAAATCTCGCATTTCTGTGTCGAAAAATGCAAAATCGACCTTTTTGTCAATTTTTGTAGTTGCGTCGAGAAGTTTCGCATTCAAATCTCGAATTTCTCCGTCGTACACCGATGTATCAACTTTTTGACGCGCCAAATCACGTACTACGTTAATATCCTCGTTTATTTTAGTAATATCCTCGCGAATATTTTTTGTTTTCTCGTCGTGTGATGTTTTATCAACTTTTTCACTTGCGATTTGACGTATCTCGGAAGTTTCCTCGTTTATTTTAGAAATATCCTCGCTAATTTTTTTTGTTTTCTCGCTGAGATCATCGTGTGATGTTTTATCGATTTTCTGACCCACCGCGGTATTTATTTTGGTAATATCGGCGAGAATGCCAGTAACATCCCTGGTGGTTCTTCCTAGCTTTTCACTAAGATCGTCGTGTGATGTTTTATCGACTTTTTCATTCGCCAATTCACGTACCGCGTTAATATCCTCGTTGATTTGGGCAATATCCTCGTTGATTTTTTTTGTTTTCTCGTCGAGGTCGTTGTACAATGACATATCGACCTTTTGACGCGCCAATCCACGTACCGCGTCAATATCCTTGTTAATTTTGGCAATATCTTCGTTTATTTTTCTTGTTTTCTCGCTGAGATCGTCGTATAGTGTTTTATCGCTTTTCTGGCCCATCATGGTTTTTATTTCGCTAACATCGGTAAAAATCTTAGTAACATCCTCGTTGATATTTCCTACCTTATCGCTGAGATCATCGTGCAATTCTTGATCAACTTTTTTCTTTACTAGTTGATCTGCGGCGAATGAAGTATCGATGGATTTTTTTATATCCTCGTCAACTTTTTTACTAAGTTTAGTTAAGGCATCGTCGAGTTTTTTAAGATCGTTATTTAGCCTGTTAAGTCTTTTTGTCAATTTGTCTTGAGCATCATCGTATAATGTTTTATCGACCTTTAGAAGCAACATCGCTGATAATTCGTTGTCCTTTTTTTCCATTTCTACGATATCGGCCTTTGATGGCAATTTCGCGATAAGATCAGCGACGTCAGCGATAGATTTTGTTACCAAATCCGACAGGCGAGTAAACTGATTGATACGTTCGTTATATTCGTCTCGCTTGATTATATCGGTTATTTTTATGTTGCTGGTTTGTAATCTTCCTTCGCTATTTTGAAAAATAGCAACTTCGCCAGGATCTATCTCTGACAGCGATAGAAGATTATTAATATCATCCCTGGTTGAGAATTTTGATGTATCAGCGTCGTCTACTTCTTTTTCCTTCTTCCTAAAGAGAGATCTACCGTAAATATCAACCATGATATTTATCTACGGCGTATTTAAATACGATCTTGTGATACGGATCGGATGATTTTGAAATTGCGTCGAGGACGTTAATTGATTCTGGACCGCATATCGGTGGATCCGTTAATTTTTGTGTTGGAAGTGTCGAATACCAAATCGGAATATTTAACTTTGACACGTAATTGATAAATTCTTTTGGTGGAGCTAATCCATACGAGTCAAAATAAACAACTTCACGAGGATTAATCGCGTAGGCTACCCAATGTGTGCCATTACCGGTATCTGAATCGAGATTTATTATTCCCGTCTCGGTAGGATTTGGTGTTTTTGGTAGTTGATCCCGCATAAATACGCCTCTGAAAAAAATTTTTTTTTTTTCTTTGCTTCACTGAGTAAATCTAAATTTGAATAGGGTATCCTAATCTTAGGCCGGATTAATACATGGGAGGTCGTCCCAATCTTAGGCCGGATCCGTACATGGGAGGTCGTCCCAATCTTAGGCCGGATCCGTATAGAGGCCGTCTTGGATACTTTTTTTTACCGTATCGTCCTCCCGTAATTTTTTCTAATATTTTTTTACCTGCGAATCCGGCCGCGGTTGATGCTAGACCGGCTGCTGCTGCCGCAGCAATCGCGGCTAGTAATCCAGGAATTGCGGCTAACAGAGGGAAAAATCCGCCTACTTTGACCATGTCTCTGATGGCGCCTATACTAAGACTCACATGAACGCCGGAATTTGCTGATTTAGCTTTGGTAAATCGTTCACGTTGACCCTTAGTTAGCGATAGTTTGTTAGGCCCACCGTGAATTTGATCATTTTTCAAAGTTAATTTCATACCGCATCGCTTTGATATCGCTGATTGGAGCTTTTTCATCTGACCGGGGGTCAGAGTTACGCTGACGTGTTCGTACGGCATATTAATAATCCCTTAATCTAAATTTAGAAATCTAGGTTTTGTTACATTTTCTCGACAGGAGCGTCGATGACTCTCATTCTACCGCTGATGCCTTCCAAGATCATTGTTCTATCGCTGAGAATCACCGCGATTGCTCTTGCTACTGCTCCGGCTGTGTTAATTCTGGCCTTGAAATGAATATCAACGACGGATTGTTTTACCAAATCGAGATGTTCCAGGGAAAAGTAATAAATAGGATAAAATTTATTAAAATCTAGCTGCGATATTTGCAATCCTGTATCGATATTTTGATCGCGACCCATGAAACTTAGCAAGCGATGATACGCGCGTGCCGTCGAGTAATTTTCAAAATCAATCGATATTTCCTCGGATGGCTCTTGTTGGCCGTTTATTCTTAGTGATACGTTTGTTGCTGCGAATTTATCGAATATCATGTGACTGCGAATTTGAGTATATCTATTTGCAGCTTGAAGAGCAACAAATATATGTCTAGGTGCCGAGACGCCCTGTTGTGACGCAATTCGCCAGGTAAATATTCCGTTGATATTAACGTCGATAGAGTCGGTCATGGTTGTTAGCCAAGACATAACAGACTTACCACCTTGATTCATGAATGATAATAATTTTTCTTCCTCAAGTATCGATGGGACTATCGCTGGCATCCACAAGGTAAATTTAGTTAGTAATACGCTGCCTTGATCAGCTGCAACACCAGCTTCTCTCCAGATAGCTCTGTTATTGCCTGCGGCGTCTCGAATAAAAAGGATCGTGTGTTTTGCTCCGTAAATAACTTTCCTGAAATGTCTGCAAAATCCAAAAATGTGAGATAGCGGAATTGCACAGGAGAAATTTAGCTCACCGCCAATTAACATATTTTTTCGCGTGGCAAATCCGAGGTTGTAATTGTTATTGGTGCCGAGCATTACATCGACGTTGGTGGCGTTAGCATCACCAGCGAGATTTCTCGGTCTACCGATATTATGCGAGATATGATCAGCGTGATCAGAGTTATCCTTGGCGAACATCATACTAGGACCGGCCGATCTGGTAAAATCATCCGAGTATCTAGCTAGGCCTATAATCGTCGTTGCTATATCAACGTTGTCCGTGATTGATTCGATTTCTCTTCCGTCGATCATGTAAGTGGCGCTCTTGAATAAAGCCATAATGCCGTTGTTGACTAGTCCGATTTTAAAATTATCGCCATATTCGGTATTATCCGTCTTCTTAATTTTCCCAACAACTTCGATATATGCCTCAGATGGAAGAAAATATCTCGTTGTATCATGAACTTGAATTTCAACACGACCAATCGTATTTGGTGTCACTGTGTCGTACGAAAAATACTGGAAATCACGCACGGATGTGTCTCTACCTACAGGCTCGTCCATGTCGAACACTTCGTTTGACACTTGTGCGAACATTATTAATAAGAATTTCATCTAAAACGAAGACCGCTGCCTGATATGAAGCTTGTGTTTGCGACTTCCTGTGCTAGATTTGTGTTAGCAACTTCCTGTGCTAGCTCATTTATTTTTTTATTTGCTGCGTCGTTTATAGCTTTACTGACCTCGGGGGGCATTTCGCTGGTGCTAGGTAATTTGACAGTCTGTTTTTTTTTACGCGTTAAATTTGATACTCTACCTCTGACAAAATCGAAGCCTTTGCTGGCCAAATTACCAATACCAGAAACGACAGTCTCGCCAATCTTTCCTATTGCCTTTGATGCGAATTGCTTAGCTGCGGGTCCTATTTTAGGGACTACCCGCGTAACGAAACTTTTGACGATGTCGCCGAGTCCATTGCCGTGAATATATTTGTATACAGGCAATCGAGAGTTAACTATGCCGACCTGTCTAGGTCTGCGCTGATGTTTGTGAACAATCATGTTATTTCAATTGTATTGTTTTAATCGATGAGTTCATCGACGAGCTCTTTGTAAATGTGAGAATCAATGACGCCACCGCGGAATAATCGCTGACAAATATCTGAGGCCTCGTTGATTATTTCACGAGAATTGTTTCCGGCTCGTTTTCCTCCTATTAATATTTCAAGGCGAGATACATCGTTGACAACGCTGTCAGGGCAAACGGTATATCCGCTTCCTATTTTAGAATTTTGTGGTGGTGGGGTACCTGGTCTAGGATAAGGATCCCCTGGTACCCCTCTAGGATGTTGTGGAAATGATGATCTTCTTGTAATTGTTTCTTTATATTCATCGAGCTCCTTTTTAAAATTTAAATATCCGATATCGAATAAATCCATCGGTTTTCCCAAACTACCAAAATAAATTAACTACGGCCATGTTCCTGGTCCAAACGAATCAATGTACTCTTTTTTCAAGTAGTATCTTTTATTCGCTGGAGTATAATTCGCAGCGGTATCTAATCTTTCGCCATCATCTTTGAGCTTATCGATATTGTCTTCTCTCAAATAAATATTAGCGGGTTTAGTATAATCAACTTTTCCTCTTAAACGAGATTCAATTTCTTCCTCAGTTAATGTTCGATCTCCCTCGCTCGCAGGTGGTTTATAATCGCTTGGTTGAACTATTGGTTCTTGGTCGCTCTCATCTTTTTTCTTTTTTGGTTTTCTCTCTTTTTTCTGAGGTTGACTTCTTACTTTTGGTCTAGCCCCTAATTCCTGTGGTCGAGATCCAAACTCCTCTGGTGGATAATATTCTTTTAGTACCTCTGGTTGAATATCTTCTTCCTGTGGTTGAACTTTTTCTTTTGTTTTTCTTCTTCGTGAAGTTTTAGGCCCCTCTAATGTTTCTGCCTCTTCTTCATTATACCGCGATTTTTCGGCCGCACTTGATAAATATAAATTATAAATCGGATCTTTTTTACTTGCCTGTGTTAATCCAAATTTAGCTCTAAATAACGTATTAATCCAAGTATTGCGACTTTTTAATTTTTTTAGTCCTTCGCCTGTTAAAAAGATGTTTCTTCTACGGTAGGTATCTTCGGCAAACGCACCAAATTTCACAATATCATCGGAAGTTTTAACCGGTTGTATCATTATCGTATTCCAACCATCATCGGTAAAGTTTTTCTTAATTTCATCGAGAATAATTTGTTTTCTTGCAGTAATACTTCCTGGACTTTGTGCCCTCGGTGGTCCTTGCGTTATTCGTGTTGACAAATCCGGTAATACTCGAGTATGTTCCTCAATATCTCTCGTCATGGGAACAATTCCAAGTTTCCTGAGTTCCTTATCATCTTTTTTGTCACCGTATGCGATTTGCTCGGCTGTTTCGGTAACTGGCTTTAACAATCTCGACGAAAAATCGGTAAATTCATATTTCGCGTCTTCGTAATCGCGAACATTTTTCTTATATAATTTTTTTGCTGGGATAAGTTTTTTTACTGCCGCTAATTGTTCTCGCGCTAATCTAGCGGAATGAGGCTCTCCAACTGTACTAGTTTTCGAACTCATATTATTTTCAAGTATATTATTTTAATGCGACGTAAAATTGGCCAAAGCAGCCCCCAAAGACAACAAAAAAATTAACACAAAAATCTTTCTCCGTAATTTATTTTTCCTGTCCTTAACGCTATATTTTACTAACACACCGGCGCGACCAACCAATGCACCTAGTCTGAAATGCACCAAATTTGATTCCCGTAGAAGGCTGTAAAAGTGAAATCTGAGGCTTCTACGGAGAAAGTTCGCGTAGGAAGGTTTATTTTGTCTGTACACGAAGGTCTGTTAAACTTCCCTGCTGCTATATATATATATATATATATATATATATATATATATATATATATATATATATATATATATATATATATATATATATATATATATATATATATATATATATATATATATATATATATGCATATTTTGGATATTGTACAATTATACTGCTATTCTTTATTTATAATTAATCGAAAAATGACTCGTCATCTGGAAGGAATGTATGTTTTAACAAGTGTTTTTGCCCCTCCCATGCATTGCAATATGTCTAAATAAAACGCCATGAACAGTCTAAATAAAAGCGTAAATGAAGTGTTGACATCCTATTGACGCATATAATTGTATATTTCTAAACTTCGAGGCAGGTTTACATGCCAAAGTAGCACACATGTAACCAGCTGAATCCGGTTTGATTATAATAGAAAACTAGGACATGAATTCGTTATTCTAAAGAGATGATACTATTGTTGCTGGAGAAACAAGATTTATTGAAATAGTTGAGTTTTATTCCAGTTTTATAAATAATCAATTATTATTATTAATTTATATATTGTTTTCCTGTTTTCAGTATAATAGCAAGACAAATACACGGGATAAAAAATTGCGACAGAATGAAGTTGGAACAGGCATTGCACTAGCGCTGCTGTGACACTTGAAAGTTGTCGAGAGTAAGTGATACATTTATTCTGCCAATCTTGCCAACAATGTTCACCCCTTTGAAGGAAATCCCACAAGGAAAGAACTGGACACTGGATGAACTGAATGACAGAGAAGTGCAATTGTTAATTCCATCAATTGTATTTATTTCCATTTGCATGGTGGTCGGAACAGTCGGCAATGCACTCGTGCTGTATGTTAATATTGTCGCTCTCAAGCGTCATAGTTCCACAAACAGATATTGTATAACCTTTCTTGCTTTGGTTGACATCACATTTTGCATGATAGGTGATCCATTTATTTTAGTGGTTTTAACCCATCCATATACATTCACGAACACACTGGCATGCAAGAGTCTACGCGCATTTAATTACTTTAATGCTATGGTATCGGTTTTGGTCCTATTTGTGATTGCGTTAGATAGATACAGAAAAATATGCAGACCACACGGAAAACAGTTTTCCATACGATCGATGAAATATATTTTTGGGATCATCGCTGTCGTATGTTTCATCCTATCTATTCCTAGCTTTGTCCTTTATGGAAAGAACACCGTACAAACAGGCATTGCAAACATTACAGGAATTCAGTGTTTTCCCGATGATATGCACATGGACACATTCTTTCCTAATGGCTATATTATGTTTCTATATTCCATTTTCATTGTCTTAACCGCCTTGATCTCTGTATTCTATATAATGGTGTGGCGTCAAATAAGAAAGCTTTCACATGTAATGGGAACAAATGATACAGCAGATGCAAAAGAAACAAACATGTATTCGTGTTCAATGGATACGTACTCTGTACAAATGAGTTCAGCAACAACAGTACATGAAGCTCAACAAAACAAATGTGAAGATCCAAAACGCACTGACGATCCAAGACAATACAAAAATGAAGGAAACAACGGGAATATGGACAAAAAACACAATGACAGAGCCAAGACCATACGCGTATCCAAGATTCTTTTTGTTGTCACAGTCTTCTTTGTGTTGAGCTTCACACCATATCTTTCCTTGGAATTACTGACGTTTTTTGACGAAAAATACATCGAAAATCTGGACAATACAAGCACGATGTTGTATCAACTCTTCTGGAGAACATTTGCGATCAACTCTATGGTAAATCCATTTATTTACGCTGCAATGGATAGGAAGTTTCGAATGGAATGCAGAATGCTGGTTTTGAAAAGATTGCATCCTTAGAAACTTTCTGCTGCGGATAAATATTTGCTGTGTTTGTCAATAGTATATTCTTCATAATTTGGGTAATCTTTGTTTAACAAAAATTGACGTCGGAGGCTAGTCCTACTAAACAGAGGATCATATAGGCACGACATAAAATACTACTTATCTCTTTTATTTTAGTTTTCCGGAACATCTTGTTTCGACATGGGATCTACTTTTAAAGACTATTTTTGAAAATCATTTCGTTCTGCATGAAGATGGTGCTAATCGGAACGTCACCAATGCAATAAAGATTATCTTAGCGTATGTTACTTTTTTACTTTATAAATTTAAGACTTCATAGGAAATGGTCAGACATGCACGTGCAGCTGTACAGATGGTAACCGTGACTTCCATGGAAGGAGTCTATAAACCATTGTATCACTGCATCTCCTGAACTAATTTTTATGTCGACTTGTACATTGTATTAACAACGTAATTCTCTCAGTCAATATAACCAAGTACGATCCGTACATACAGTATTTCACATTAAGACTAGTATGAAAGCGAATTAGAAACAAATTTGCCTCCAAATGTACTCGACCTCATTGTTCCTTGCATTCACACAACATAAATGTTGTATAAAAAAGGAAGATATTCAAGACGTTTATTTTGATCGATTCTTGCGTAATTACTGCGATTTGTTTAATGGGTTTTGATTTAATAATAGATTTATCTCATTAATACAATTGTGTTGTAAAGGGCATGCATGAGTAGTGAAATGCATGTCCTTAAAATGTAAAAAAGGTGAACTAAGAGGAACGTAGGATTGATTTGTAAATGCCGCTTTATATAATGACAAACAAGGAAATGGGTTGGATCGAAGTGTAGTCATACTTTAGGAATACGAAGAATGCTAACTTCAGTGTAGGATTTCTGGAAAGAGACCGGATAATCCCACCGCATACCTACTTGAAGTCACCGTGTTACAAAGAAAAGATATGTTACTTTCTAGTTATACATTTCTAATAAAAAATGGCATTATATTTTAGTAGTAGCAGAATTAATGTTACTGTGGTTGATGTTGTTATTGTTCATGTTATTCTTATTCTTATTATTATTATTATTATTATTATTATTATTATTATTATTATTATTATCAGTATTATTATTATTATTATTATTATTATTATTATTATTATTATTATCTTTCGGTCTTGTCGCGGTCTTGCTTATAAAAATGTTACCATTTAGTAAGAAATAATTTATTAGGTGGTAGAGACAATTTCACGCTAATCGAGAAAAAAATAATAATAGTCATTACAAATTATGTATTTCATAGAGAAGATTTGAAGGCCCATAAATTACTCTTTGTACAACTTGTGCTCAGAATATTCTATAGTTGTTCTACCGGAGAAGAATATCATAATACTATATCATTCTGACATGTAAACTGTTATCCTATAATGTTGTCCAGAAAGAAGGAATTTTCAGGCTATGCCGGTGCAACTATAACCCACGAAACAACCATGTACCAGAACAATTTTGAAAGGAGAATACACTAATACATTTAAAATGACTTACTACGACATAAGATGGCTTCGACGCATAACAACGTTTTCGCCTAGAATAGATACTATATTCCTACATTGAGATAGCACGGTCACGTGGAAACATATACTGTGTTAATAAATCCATTCCTCTCGGGATTTCATCATGTAGTGTACTATATTTAGGCATAAATCTAATTGAGCAGGATATATCCTGTAAAGAGAAGCTTCAAACATCAAGTGTCCTTCTTCTACTGCTGTGTATTATTGATATAAGTCATATGTTCTATCACATGATTCCATATGTTAAGCACATAATTATATGCACGTATATATCCCATCCGTGTTCAAAGAATATATGTATGTATGTATGGCAGTTTATAGTGAGGTCTAGCACTGGGGTATCATGTCGCACACATATTGCACCATGTCACACCCAGCCACAATATCTTGACACATACCTAACACTAACCCATTAATGCAGAGCACCTAGCGAGGCATATGTTAGTAGCAGGTTTGGTATTCCTTGGCCGGGATTCGAACCCGCTACCTTCCTCACCCGAGGCGGACGCTTTAATCACTAGGACGCCTGAGCGGGTCGATATACATACATACATACATACATACATACATACATACATACATACATACATGCATACATACATACATACATACATACTTACATACATACATAAATCCATGCATGAATGCATACATACATACATAAATAAATACATACGTACATACATACATACATACATACATACATACATACATACATACATACATACATACATACATACATACATACATACATACATACATACATACATACATATATACATACCTACATACATACATACATACATACATACATAAATCCATGCATGCATGCATACATACATGCATACATACATACATACATACATACATACATACATACATACATACATTCATACATACATACATACATACATACATACATACATACATACATACATACATACATACATGCATGCATGCATGCATGCATGCATGCATGCATGCATGCATACATACATACATACATACATACATACATACATACATACATACATACATACATGCATGCATGCATGCATGCATACATACATACATACATACATACATCCATGCATACGTACGTACATACATACATACATACATACATCCATACATGCATACGTACGTACATACATACATACATACATACATCCATACATACATACATACATACATGCATACGTACGTACATACGTACGTAGGTGTGTGCGTGCGTGCGTGGGTGTGTGCACACAAACATACTCACATACATACATACATACACAGATACATACATACATACATACATACATACATACATACATACATACATACATACATACATGCATGCATGGATGCATACATACATACATACATACGCACATAAATCCATGCATACATGGATACATACATACATACATACATACATACATATATACATACATGCATACATGCATACATCATACATACATACATACATACATACATACATACATACATACATACATACATAATACATACATACATACATACAAACATACATACATACGTACGTACATACATGTATACATACATACATACATACATACATACATACATACATACATACATACATACATACATACATGCATGCATACCATTTGCCTCACGTGTGCATCAGTGCTTGTTTGAGAAGCATCTGACAGATTCAATTCAAACAGTTCATCATTTCAGTTCTTAATACATTGACTGAAGTTAGAGTTGCCCCCCAGAAAAGCTTACTAAACAATTAGCGTCCCAATAGTTGCCCCAAGAGAAACCTTACTATGGAATTAGCGTCCCAATAGTTGCCCCAAGAGAAACGTTACTATACAATTAGCGTTCCAATATATTTTACATCATGACATAATCAACTTTAAGACTATACAATATTTCATTGCTCGTCGTTGTGAATGTACTGCTGATCTGTCGCAGTACTGTTTATGATATTGGAAGATCTTAAAGCTTGAATTTTAAAAAATATCGATATGAATGATAAATAATATGTTTCTTCCAGTTTTGTTTTTAAATACCATGCATTAACATTTTGTTGCCTGCCTATAAAAGTGCTTTATGTTAAGTATTTTCATAATATAGCCGGATAACATACATTTTTCTTTTCTTTTGTGTATGCTACCTGCTTGTGGCCTTAGTTTCAAAATTACATATACATTTTTCTTATGCTATATCCATAACATCAACACGTCAAGGAAGATAAACAATGGAACGTGGTGAAATACATATTGGTTCATCTCTAAAAAGGACCCTTAGTGTCTATTTTGAAAATATTATCAATTGCATGACACATATGCTATGTTGGTGCTGTCCATTATCGCCCTGTGCAATTATTATGATGATTGATGACTATTGTGTATCAACATTTGATAAGTTGATCTTATTCTGATCGTCTTTAGATGATTGGACTCTTTAGCATTGTTTGCTGAGACAGATATAAACTTGTATTTGTTACAAGCTCAGACTCTTTAATAGTGTTTGTTGAGACAGATACAAAGATTTATTTCTTACAAGCTCAGATTTTTTAACATTGTTTGTTGAGACAGATATAAACTTGTATTTGTTACAAGCTTGGACTCTTTAACATTGTTTGTTGAGACATATATAAAGTTTTATTTCTTACAAGATCGGACTCTTAAGCATTAGTGTTGAGACAAATATAAAGTTGTATTTGTTACAAGATTGGACTCCTTATAAGACATTTGTGTTGAGACAAATATAAAGGTTTAATTTTTACTAGATTAGACAAGTTAACATTGTTTGTTGAGACATATAAAGCTGTGTTTCTTATAAGATTGGACTCTTAAACATTGTTTGTTGAGATATAAGATAAGAATTGTTTAGATGATGGAAATGTGTTATACCTGTGAGTCAACCAAACGGTACAGGAACTCCTAGGATCGTTGATTTATTAATTTTGTATATCCCAGCATTTATTTTCACAATGTATTTCTAAAAGTTCGGAAACATATTTAAACGTTTGCATATAGTTAAATAAATATTCTGTCTCGCAATATTATCTGATATGGTAGATATAATCCACCTTTCCAACAAAATTTACTTCCAAACCAGATAAGTTTAAATTTATCAGCATAGATACTCATGTCATGAGAATTTAGAGATTTTTTTTTTTATTATTCCAACCCATTGTAAGACAACTGTCATCTGCATATTGAGAAATGAAGCTATACACCTATGTATGGCTTTTATTACTTGCATAGCTGGACCACTTCTTACCATGTAAGTCATTATTTTTAAGAATATATTTAAGTAAATTAATAAACGTAAACACAATAATTTTCTTTTTTAAATTGAAAGCATTAAATCATCCATGAGTCTTATATTTTAACCAACATATCGAACCTTAATGAACTCAATTTTCTCATTGTTAAGAAGGTGAGGCAAAATGTTTTTCGTTCTATTGGATATCAACGAAAATATATTTTGAATAAAATATTATGTAATGCTAAAGTTCTATAATTCTTGCAAATTGTTTTCATTTTTCACCTTTTGACACGAAATTAATTATTATTTCTTTTATATTGGTCAAAGTCCCAATATGCTCTAATCGTAATTCATGTATTGATCGCGACTTTTAATGCCAATAATTCTTTAAAATTCAGCATTAAACCAACTGAACATGGACTTTTATTTCTTGCCTTATGTCTATATTATCTAATACATTTTCATAACTTCTACACCTTCTAAAGGTATTATCTGTACGTTATATCGTCTTGCATATCCCCCTTTGATATTATTTGAAAGATAATATAATCTACCTTTATGTAGTTACCGCAAACATCACAGTGTTCCTTAATTGATTGTAAAGTTTCATATTTGAGTAGATGCATGTAACCTGTCAGTCCTTATTAACGTTGCCACCGTTTAACTAGCATAACATTTTTTTAAAGAGTGCATACATTATTTGTAAATAGTCACCTTTACCAACCTATGCCAACTCATTTTCCCCTTGTATTCCATCAAATCGTCTCTTCGATCCTGTTACGTTCCTGATATTTACTTCAAGTTTACAAGTCTTTCTTTTCTAACTCTGTAATGTCCCGCAACGAAAGTGATTTATGTTTGTTATAATAACTCGTTTTACCCCTTATTCTAGTTAAACGTTGTTCAATCACTGGGTTATTAATCACAAATGGTACATGTTAATAATCATATGAGTCCTTAATAGTGTTTTCTGTATTTATTAAAACAATACAACGTAAAGAACTTAGTAACATGTACATATTTTTCAATTTTAAACAAATACTTAAAAGTCTCCCAAAAACGTTTCACTTCGTTTTTTTTGTTGTTTTTTGTGGTTAAATTCAAATTGAATTGTGACATTGAAGCGATCTTCTCTGAAATAGCAGGTACAACATATGAGAGAATACATCAGTACTATATGATTGTGTAGTTTCCAAATGAACCTAGTACAATCATTTATTCATGAATTACAAATCGTTTAAGATATTCACACAAGATACAAAGTACATTTCATGGACGACAAAAGCCGAAATGTATCCATTTCGTTTCATTTTTTGTATTGCTATTATAGTTAGAAAATAACATTCAAATACAGCATATATTAAAATGGCATGGGTAACGAAAATCACCCCATAGCAGGGAACTCGATGGAATTCGTTTCATTATTTATTTCAAGAACAACGCGGAGCCTGAATGTACAATATTAATGCAGATGTTACTAGTATATGGGTTTTGTATGGGGTTACTTCCAATACTTAATTACAGCACAAGGTGTGGATTTACGAATATAAATACACGTATTGCTATGAATATTTATCTCATATTTAGGATGCTTCTAGGTCTAATTTTGTTTCTTATGTTACGCATTTTAATATTTATTTTCCGTCATTTTTTTTCATTATGACGTTTATATAACCATTTATAGACTATTTATCATTGATCATTTAGTTTCATGAGCGCATATAATTTAGTTTGCTGACTAATTTGGCTTGATTCACTATGTTTTATTTAGGCGTCAGCTTGCATTTCATTATCAGCAGTTTTACTATACTGCCATTTATAATAACATGTCTTGTTGTTCATATCGTGGCTATAAACACCACCGACTGTACACAGTAAAATAATACTGTAATATGCGTATTAATATAATTATATTGTAATTTATGTGAATATCAATAAGTACAACTCTTTGCTTTATAAAGTGTTAAAAATGAAATAATATGTTGTACAAAATTGATATTTCCTGAAAATTTTTGCATTTCCTTTGGGAGACTACAATAGTTTGAAACATAATTTGTGCCACGGAATAAGGCAAAGATATAATTTGGTATTGCATTATAACAATTTGGGTAATTTATGTCTTAGAAACATACAGCGCTACGTCGGGTAGTTATTATTTGTTTTATGGTAACTGGACAATACATGGATCTCGTCGTAGGGCGCTTGCGGTGAGATACCCATAAAGCACGATGTGTACGGATATCTTGTCAAGGAGTGACAATACTCTTACGACTTACTACAGCCATATACTATTGAAATCACTCCATCAATATATTATCTTTTTTGAGTCGTCAAATTGAAAACACAAAAAAGTATTGGTCGGTTATAATTCATCGCTGAGGACTTTATTTTGACGTATATTAATATGGTGGCATGTATTTATGGTTTTCATCTCTGCATTTAGTTTATTTCTTATTATGACCAGCTTGGTATATTTATAACTGGATAGATGGGCTGGAAGAACAAGAATGGCGACAGCAGGACCTGAAGAGGCAGGGTAGTCAATGAGCTAAATTCCACTGCCAGATTACATGTTACAACATTACCGATCGTGAATAGGAAACGCAGATTCTGTAGAATGACAAAGAACAGTGATGTGAATTCCGAACTCTGAAAAAGGGCAGTATATAATGTGTTATGTTTACAAGAACATATGTTTTTACAAACCATGCTTATTTCATAGTATCATATACATACATACATGCATACATACATACATACATACATACATACATACATACATACATACATACAAACAATTAAATGAGTACGATTCGGTAATGTTTCACATACTCGGTACCTAAATGATAAAAATATATTTCTTAGGTTATTCAGCCAGCGATGTGAAGACATTTATGCAGAGTCGGCCTGGTGGGATTAAATCGATGGAAAGACTAGTCTTATATAGGTTAATGGGAGTAGAGTTTACTTGTCAAAGACATCTAGACGTTTTGATAGATAACGCTCGTTGTTATATAGTTACAATGCTTAGAGTGGGGGATTCTGCCCATCGGAGATAATAGGGGAAGATATTTAAAAAAATATAGGAGGATATATTGTGTCAAATTTGTAAATGAATGTAAAACATCGAAAATAAATTTCATTTTATTACTGTTTGTCCGCTATATGAAGAAATGCGAAGAAAATACTTAACCACCTTTGTAAGTACAAATCCAACTTTAGAAAAATTTAGGTGCTTTGTACACACCGATGCTAGTAACATTCTGATTGCTAATTTTATGCCCAACCCCTGCCACATAAGACTTTAGATCAATATCACAATCTTGCTCCCTGTAAGTTGTAGGTTTACCATTAAATTCGTTTGTCTCATTACTTCTATCTCCCCCATTTCATAAAGTGCAATAATTATTGCTTTCATATGTATATATATATATATATATATATATATATATATATATATATATATATATATATATATATATATATATATATATATATATATATATATATATATATATATATATATATATTACTTCCAATATATACGATATTCTTTTGCTAGAGTATAACATATGTATGTACCGCATGATGTATGTATCAAGGGCCAGTAGCCTTTATTACAAATAAACACTATTATTATTATCATTATTATTATTATTATTATTATTATTATTATTATTATTATTATTATTATTATTATTATTATATTGTTATATATTTAATAAAGTTTTTCTTAGCAACTATTTTGAATGTTGTTTTTTACGGCTCTTTACTACTAACACTGCGAGATGAGCAGCATCGTCAGCTGCGGCATTGAATGGAAGAATGTGAAAATTAGTGGTGCGGCCGGAATTAACATAACCATCACTGACATGTGAATTGAGAGTTCCAACCATTGGAAGTCAGTTTAACAAAATTAGTTTCGAGAAACAACTGGGGATTTATTTCCAATCTTAAGCAGACTAATATGACAAATATTAGTCTTATTCGAATTCGTAAAAATATTATTCGACGACGCCAAAATAAATGGGAATCACACATACAAAGAATATTCTTAATTAACAAACGTTTTGCTAAATCAATGCTTTTTGACTTAAAATGTGTCATATCTTATTGAGATTGCAAGAAGACTAAAAAAGGCTTTTTCATGCAGAATATTTGTTCCTGTTTTATTACCGACCGATCAATCCAAGCGGACCAATCCTAAAATACTCGATGATCAAATTTATTTAAATGTTCCGCTTTCGCAGTCTCACGCACTCACTAGGAAATAATCGTGATATAATTAGTGTAATGAAAAGACTAGCGGTGAAGTGTCTGAAGAAGGCTTTCCATGACTGAAGCTGTATTAAAGGCAATACAGGAAATTATATTTACGTTGCTGGCACAGACAAGCGTCCGGATCAAGAAGATTTATTGTGCGCAGATACCAACACTGAGTGAAAACAAAGTATGAACATAAACCAAGTAGTCTAGCTACCACGGCTGTCAATAGAACGCCCCAATTACGTACTTTACACACCACACAACACGATACTTTACAGAACATGGCACACCATTCTTACCATACCATACCAAACCACACCACACCATAGCACTCCATTCTTTGCATACCACGCCACACCATATTTAGCACACATCACACCATACTTTGCAGACCACACCACCTATATTATTAAACATGTTTTTTTTAAGAGCAATTATGTATTTGATATGTTTATGAAGATTACTTGTATTGAAAGGTATGTGAATAATGTCAATCAGGAATTCAAACTCGTGTGTATAATCATAACATACACCTCTTTTTCCATTTCCGTATGAACTCGTTAAGATAATTAGCCAATACCAGCAACGGCATCGTGCTGGAGACATATATTCGTTCATACATGGTCGTTGTTTTCACCTTCCACCACTAAGATCTTGATGAACGGCGAATATATACTTCGGGCAAGGCATTTTCAGTATCTCAAAATCAGTGGCATTTTTAATTATTTTAAGTATGCGGTAAACTGAAAAGCTTCTGTACCAGTGTTTTTCTTACAAATCTATTAATGCTATTCGATGCGTTGATCTCTTTTCATCTGGAACCTCTTAAAAAAGAATACTTTCTGTTAATATTTGGCTGAACTATTTCTCTTGGATAAAACTTTTAAAATGTCTATTATATATGTCAGTCATAAAATAGTTGCAAAATTCAGTACAAATTGTACGTTATTCAATAGCAGATGCTAGTAAAATGGGTGGGATGACTGTTTTACAGTTGTCTCCCCTTCAGGATAATTTTACACCGCAACCAGATGGACGGGGGTAGGGGCAATCCACGTAACTACCGCTATAAACTTCTAACAGCCCTAAGAAGCTTCATACAACTTGGGAGTCACTAAATATTCATCATAGTACTCATTAAAGACATACAAAAAACGCTCTTCGTTTATAGCACGAAACCTGCGATCACTGACTCAAGCTGAAAAAAGACAATTCTTTGTATGCAGTGTGCTAAGATTGCAAGTAATACCTTTTATTTTTGTGGAGTTTTCTCAGCGTTTTTATTGTTCAGATACTTCAGTGAAGATTAGAATTATATTTTTTGTAAGTGCACACTAGAAATTATTGGCTTCGCTATGTGACGAAGTCTTATCCAAAATATTAGGTTTCAGTCAATACATAATAACCCAAACTATGAAGGAAAATTCAAGTATGAAAACTTTTGACAAACAACAAATAGTGATAGAGTCTAATTGATTCGTACTCACTGTGAACTGAAATGATGAAGTCATATTTAATTTTTTATAGCAATGCAATATAGTAACCCAAACGTTCTTTTATCACATGCGTGTTATTCTCTGGCGTCCGTTCCTGTACAGGAATCAGGCCATGACTACTTGTCGTTTAATCACACTCGAGGGAGTTGCCAGTCATATGTTATTATTGCTGATTGTATTCATTGCACACAATATAAATTACACGACAAGTCACAACTAAATGTTTGTTGTATGGGTTAAGCAAGTCTACTACACATCTAGACAAAATAATTAATTTGCCATTATTTTTGTTAAAAAAATTAAATGTTAGAGATGGGCAGAATAAAGTTTCTATCACCAGTCCTGACATCGCACAATTCTGAATAGTTACACTTCATTAATTTATTTTCTTGGCGTTTTCCTTCATATGGACGTTCCGCTCGACGTTTGGTCTGGTTTTTTGGCAACGTTCTGTGCACGTTTAACAATATACTGGCCATAGGAATAAGTGAACATTCCCTGTATATTTCTTCTTCTGTTCGAACAGTCAAGAACTTTTAAAAGTATGATTGTTTCTCATCTTCAGACTTGGCATGCCAAACTGCTGGCGAGAGTTTATACTTGTAAAATCTTTGAGCCAAGCTGACGTTGCATGTACCGTAGTGGGCGCGCCGCTTATCTGTTTTCTGGACTCGTAAGACTTTGTCGAGCTCTTAAAAAAGATCGTCAGCATTGGCTTTCTGGTCATCAATAGCGAAGAGAGATTTTATATGAATCACTTCATGTCCTAAATTTCCCTTCACGTGTGCAAAAGATCTGTACTAAGAAGTCTGATCAACCATATAGAACAATAAAGGCCCCGACATTACTGGTGGTTCATCATACTCGTCTTTGATTACCTCTTACAAGCAAATAACGTAATATAACTATGCAAAGCATACATGTCGGGTAGATACCGATCACGCCAACGTCATATTTTTAGAAAGGATCGATAGTCAGTAAGTTGTTCATTGGTATAAAATGTCATAGTTTGTACTGGTAGATCTTTGGCATGGATGGTTTCAGCTACATGGTAATTTGTGTCGAGCAGCTGCAGCACTTTCATCAATATTTCCTGAGCTTCATCTTTTTTGCCTTTTGGTTCCTCTTCGTCCTTACCATTCTATAATTCCAATACTGCTGCACATTTTTTGGGAAAGTCAATGGAAACATCTCACCCCATTTTAAATTTGTTATGTGTGTCGGCTGCCGATTCGTTCTTGGCGCTTTATTTTATAATTTGTCATGTTGCTGGTTTAGTTAATGATCCGTATTAATCTCTGTGTGACGGTGTGGTGGAATAGAGCGCACTTCATCGTATTGGTCTTGATATTATATAATTGTGATGAGCTTGCGGTGAGCAAAGCTTGCCGATTAGCCGCTGAACCAGAGGATGCGTTTATTTTTCCTTATTTATTTTACTTCCTTATTGTAGTGGTTACAAGGTACGCAAAATGCGGGAAGCTCTATTTCAGAAATCTGTTTATCTGGTCCTTCTTTCATCTCCTCTATTGTTTCTACAAATCAATCAAATTCGAAAAACAACTGACTGATAAATACAAAGCAGGATGAAATTTGTATAATCATCTTTTTTTTCAAGTATCATATAATGTATACAATTACTTTAAACACCTAATAATTCTGATAAATTACCTACATAATATGATCACATTACCCAGACTGACGAAAACGAACTATAGTGATTTCATTTTACAGTTAATGAGATAGCACCTTTTATATTCTTTTCATCTCATTGCTAGATCAAATCCTCATACTCCACAATTAATCTATTGGAATATTCAATATTCGCAGCGAGATTGGGATGAAAGAACAATCATCACCTACTGATCAAGGTTTGCAAAATCAGGTAGTAGGACCTGGCAATATTACATAATTAACGATTTTCTATTTATTTCAAACAGGCTGTGGAATATTTAACATATATGGAATATATATGTGTGCTAGAGAGTATGTTTGTAGTCATGTCCCTCTCTATATACTAATAATAACGTCAAACGGATTCGCATATAAACAATCTAAGTTTGAGTTTACAATTCAGAAGAAAAGTTTCATTTAAAAAAGGACCTTAATTAAGGAAAATAACTTTTTCAAATCTGTCCAATGTAGAAACCAGACAAGCCGGAACGAAATTCCACCTGTTTCTCTATCTGTTTGTACTTGACATCGGCGTAACTGGCCATCTCTAACCAAATGTTTTCACCTTTGAGCATCATGACAACTGCTGCACGACTCGTGCATGACCAATACGGGTCGACGGTGTATGTAAATCTAACAGATTCGCCTTCATTCGTCATGAAGATTTAGACAGTTTTTGATGGCGGGCTTCAGACATGCACCGTGAACTCGTATTGTCCCGTGAATGGTGCAATGCAAATTCTGTTACCCACGACATGGGCTCCTCCTTTGTTCAGAAAAATCCGGTCTATAACTGCCTTATGACCATGAGCCACTGCATTGATTTGATGTGAATCCGGAGTAGAAAGCCACTGTTGTTACTTTATTTTTCATGTAGGATATATTTTTAATAGCATTGAAAATTGTAAAACATCTTAAAATTAAAAACTTTTACAATTTATAAAATTGTAAAAGTTGTATAATCTAAAATTTCGAGCAACAATTTTCCATCTTGCCTTCCATGTTTTCTTTTGTAGTGCTTTCAGGTGAAAATAGCTGTCCAGGGTTCGTCTTGATCAACGCAGACATGCGGGAATATGCCTTGTTGGCCTCACATATCTTAGTAGATGCGTCCAAGAAGTAATTATGTGTTTTTGTATTGATAAATTGGACGCAGACATAGCAAATGTGTCTGCCGGATGTTTTCAGGCCCTTGATTCCATCTCAAATAAATGCAGATGTGAATCCACTTAAGCAGCTGGAAAAAACTGAACTAGTGGGATTAAAACCCCTGTATTTATATTACTATGTATATTACTGGAAAGTTTTCGGAAGTTCTAGAAGTTACCACAAGTTTACACAGCACTTAATCTATCTGGAATGTTCTGGAAAGTAGGTAAATTTTAAAATATCACTGTCCTGGTCACAAAAGCAAATTTTGTGGGGAATAATAATTATTTCTATACTTTTGAGGCATAAGCAATTAGGGAATAACACTTCCTACCCCGGAACAAAACAACAAACATTTGTTACACGTTGTTATAAATTGGTTCAAAATATTTTCATTTGTTTTGGAATAATCTACTTATTATATCAGAATTATATCAGTAATCACATAAACTTAAAATGACCAAACACTGAATGTTCAGTTGTTTTAATAAATGAATGCAAAAGACACTAAATAATCTGAAAGAATCATTTTCTTTTGAAACGGGACCAGAAGTTGGAAATTAATTTTGATCTCTACATTGAAAAGTATCTTTACAATTGCCTATCGGAGGTACGTTGTTGGGAGACTGTATCATATCATGAACCAAGATATAATATTTTGATTGTAAACGATATTGGCATTGATTAACATGTTCATTCAGTTGCCTAAATGAAAGTGTATATATTGGTGTATGATAGGAAAACTCCACCCGCGAGTCAGGGGGGAATATCCTACTTAGCACGGAGCAGATATATATAAAAAATAAATATAATATAAATACCCTGAGTCCGAGTTATATACTGAAGATAGCTTTACAATGATACAAATATGAAGAAGTAAGATATTATACAATCCACTTTTATACACTCGATTAACCAAGATAGCCAAACATAATGAACTCTTTATCGATTCAGCCTTATCCCGGAACTGATTTACTCTTCATAAATAAGAATCAGACTATAATAGCGTAACAATAACAATTACCTGCCATTTTGGATCGAAACTGGACTAAAGACGCAGTAGAATCATGTAGCCAGGTCAAACAGTGCGAAAACGGAATATTTGCTGAAGTAACTTTCTTGTAGTGCTCCATTTAGTGGCTTGCAATAAAATACTTTATTTTGATTATTATTAAACAAATTTTAAATGATGACGGAAATAGGGGCTCTGTTACTTTTCGTCCACTATGAACGTTAAAATAGTCCAGATCTCAGGATAAAGGTTACTGGAAAATAGTATTATACTCATATATGAAACTGAGAAGTGCGTTTAATGATTTCTTTCCGGGTAGGATTATATTGTTGACTTTCGATTATATTATTACCTCAGTGACACGGATGTTATTGTGTTCATCTCAGTTATCATCCGTTATTAAGTTGATTGACGACATTTGCTCGCACATATCTGATCCTCTACTCTTAACCTAGCTATCCTTGCTAGGCTGACTTCTTAAATAGATCTTCAATTTAGTTTTTCAGCCAGGATTGTACTCTCAACTCGAAACGGTTTTCTAAATTCTCAATTCCTCATTGATATCAATAATCTACCAGTCAATATATGTTATTTTGATAAATATATTACATATATGCACGCACTTAAAGCACATGCTTTATAACACTATATATGCATGCATGTATGTATGTATATATGCATGTATGTATGTATGTATGTATGTATGTATGTATGTATGTATGCATGTATGCATGTATGCATGTATGTATGTATGTATGTATATATGCATGTATGCATGCATGCATGCATGCATGCATGTATGTATGTATGTATGTATGTATGTATGTATGTATGTATGTATGTATGTATGCCCTTTATAAAGAATTATGTAAGTGCATACGTTTGCATGATTTGTGCCCAATATTAGTATGCGCAACCGATTCAACACCTGACTGATCTTGTGGTATATATACTAATATTTATATGTCAGCATGTTAAATTTGCAATGAAAATTTGCCTGCCGTGTGCATCAGTGCTTGTTTGAGAAGCATCTTAACGATTCATTTGAATCATTCTTTTAGTTCTTAGTACTTTTTTTGAAGTTAGAGTTGTCCCAATAGAAACCTTACCATACAATTAGCGTCCCAATACGTCATGACTTAATCAACATTAAACCTATATGATATTTTATTGCTCTTTTATATGTATATACTGCTGATCTGTCACTGTAATGTCTAAGATATTGGAAGATTTTAAAGCTTTAATCTTAAAAATATTGATATGAATGAAAAATTATAATTTTCTTCCAGTTTTGTTTTTAAATACCATGCATTAACATTTTGCTGTTTGCCTGTAAAAGTGCTATATGTTCAGTATGTTCACAATATAGCCGGATAACATACAATTTTGTTTTCTTTAGTTTATGCTACATGCTTGTGGCCATAGCTCAAAAAGTGCAGATAAGTTTTTCTTCTGTTATGTTCATAGCATCAACAAGTCAAAGAAGATAAAAAATGGAACGGGTTGAAATACACATTTTATTTTCCATCACAGAAAATTACCCTAAGTGTGTATTTTGACATTAATATTATCTGCATGACACATATGTTATTTTGTTGCTGTCGATTATCGCCCTTTGTAATTATGATGATCATTGAAGGCTGTTGTGTATCAACATTTGATACGTTGATCTTAATCTGATAGTCTTTACAAGATTGGACTATTTAACATTGTTTATTGAGTAAGATATAAACTTTCATTTGTTACAAGCTCAGACTCTTTGACATTGTTTATTGACATATATAAAGTTGTACTTGTTACAAGATTGGACGTGTTGAGACAAAACTTCAGTTGTATATGTTACAAGACTGGACTCGTTAACATTGTTTCTTGAGACATACCTAAAGCTGTATGAGTGTCTTTGTTAAGTTCCCGCTCGAGACTATGGTTTACGTTTTTCAAGTTTCCATTTATACTCGATGTTGAATGTTTTTGAAATATGGACCAACCTGCCTGTAAATATGTGTGAGTTTCATAAACATGCATACATATTCAAATGCATACACGAGCAGGGTTAAGGCCTATGTCCAATAACATATATCCCAAACCTATACAAGAAAAATGCTTGGTACGTGTGTCCGTTTTTACATTGTATTGACTTAAACATTTGAATTTTTTTATTAGACAAGTTTAAAGAAGTTTGGAATATTTTACATGATATTTGTTAAGATAACATATGTACATATTCTGGAAATGTTTCTTCTGGTGTAGACGTGTGCGTATTTCACCTTTAGTTAGATGCTTTTCACTTGAAGGATTCCATCATTAGCTTTATTAGGAATTTCGTATCCTTCTAAAGATTTTGGATTCAGTTTGAATGAATTTCAAAGAGAACATTTAAATGGCGCTCTAAAGCATTCATTACGTTTTTAGATTAATTCAGTAGGGATAAATGTATAATTGCATACATAAATAATATAGGAGAAAGACGAAGATATACAAAAATTCCCTTTTAAACAAAATGTATTCAGTTGCTAATGAAAAATTATATTTGTTTTTTTCTCATGGAGTTAGCCATCGCAGAGATTTAAAATGATAACTAAAGAGATTGAGAAACGAAGTGTAGCTTACTTCTAGAATACGGTCCTAACTTTTTTTATACGATTTGCTGAACATACGTTTAACCAGAAATTACTCAGTTCACAGAAACACATTTTATCCTTTTCTTCAGAAATGTTCGCCTCATGAAACAATTAAAAGCATATACATTTTCCCTTAAATAACTGTGATTAAATGTTTGTTTTATAATATCTTATCTGAAGACGGTATTAACAAACGTTCCACTAGTAAATGTAAATTTTGTTCAGGCATTTAATGCCTACTCCCCATAGTATATGCCAAATTAGACAATCTATAAAGAAATTACAACTTGTTATATTATTTTATTTGTTTACAATATATGGAACAAAGTCTGCTAACACAAACCGAAGTGTGTTACATTTCCAAACAAGACATATTCCTTTGAGAAACTTCCCACATGAAAATATATACTATTATATATCAGAACAGCGTTTTTGCAGCATTACTTTTGTGTAGAACAATTTTCTGCAATTACCCGATTTTGGGGCACATTGCTTGTACGAGAAAACTCTTTGGTCAATCATTACCTTACATTCGACCCTACTTAACTGTGTCTATTCTGCAGCAGGACATTCCATATATTTCCTCGATTACCATTTAATATAAAGTAGTTAGAACCAAATGATGGATCCAATAATTGCTGTCTTATTCTAAAGGTAAACTTGTGTCTAATTTTGAACAGTAGCTTTTATCATTGATTGTATATGCTAGACTAATTGTTTGAATGGCAAAAGGATGAAAATGATACATGTTAAACCATTTTCCAGTTCATTCTACCGAGATATTAACTTCCTTATTTCATATTAAAACCTATATATTTACAAACTTTCTCTAATTGGATTAATGTGCCACAAGTATCCAAACAATCAATAAGTGTATCAACTGAATATGTATTTTTAGAATTGGTCAAAGAGCATAACATTGGAGTGCGTAATAAATTAAGCACCTTGTGATTTTTTTAATTAGACCGTCTGTTCACTAAGAGTGAGAAATAATCATATTTTGGAATGACCAATATATACGATATTCTTTATGTTAGTCTATAACATATGTTTGTGCCGCATGATGTATGAATATGTATCAAGGGCCAGTAGCCTATATTACAAATAAACACTAGTATTATTACTACTACTACTACTACTACTACTATTATTATTATTATTATTATTATTATTATTATTATTATTCTACAGTTATATATTGAGTAAATATTACTTAGGAACTATTATCAATGTCGTTATTTACGGTTCTTTACTACTATTACTGCAACATAATCACTATCGTCAACCACGGCATTGAATTCAAGAATGTCAAAATTAATGCTGCGGTCAAAATTTCCATGACCATCACTGACATGTGCATTGATAGTTCCAACCATTAGAAGTTAGCTTAACAGATTACGTTCGAGAAATAGCTGGGGATTTATTTCCAATCTTGCGTAGGGTAATGTGAAAACTATTAGTCTTATTCGAATACGTACAATTATTATTCGGCGAAGCGAAAACTAAACTGGGAATCACACATTAAAATATATTCCCCAATCTTAACTAGTAAACGCTTTGCTAGATCAATGCTTTTTAAGTTAAAATATGTCCTATCTTACTGAGATTGTAAGAAGGTATTTTAAGGGCAATTATGTATTTGGTTTTTATTTTAAAGAATACATATATTGAAAGGTATGTTATTAATGTCAATTAGGAATTCAAACTCATGTGTTTAATCATAAAATACTCCCCCTTTTCCAATTTTGTAAGAACCCATTAGATAATTAGCCACTATCAGCAACGGTATCGTGCTGGAGACATATATTACTTCATACCTGGTCGTGGTTTTCACCTTCCAACACTTATGATCTTGATGATTGGCTAATACATACTTCGGGGAATGCATTTTCAGTATCTAAAAATTAGTGTCATTCTTAATTGTTTTAAGTATGCAGTAAACTGAAAAGCTTCTGTTCCAGGTTTTTCTAACAAACATAATAACGCGATTCGATGCGTTGATCTCTTTTCATCTGGAATGTCTAAGAAAAGAACACTTTCTGTTAATATTTGACTCTACTATTTATCGTGGAAAAAACATTTTACAGTGTCTATTTTATATCTGAGTCATAAAATTGTGGAAAAATTCAGTACAAACTGTATATTATGTAATAGCAGATGTTAGTAAAAAGGTTGACATGACTTTTATTTTATTGTTCAGATTGTTCAGTGAAAATTATAGTTATATTTTTTAAGTGCACTGTATAACTTATTGGCACTGCTACCTTGACCAAGTCTTATCCAAAAATATTATGTTTCAGTCAATACATAATAACCCAAACTATGTGGGCAAATTCAGGTATGAAAACTATTGACAACCAACAAATGGTGATAAGGTGTAAGTGATTAAAGTGAAAATTCCTTGCGTATTTCTTCTTCTGTTTGAACAGTCAGGAACTGTTAAAAGTATGATTGCTTCTCATCTTCAGACTTGGCATGCCAAACTGCCGGCGCCAGTTTATACTTGTCAAATATTTGAGCCAATATGAATCGATTCCGATCAAGATAACGTCAGATTACAGAAAGGATCAAAAGTCAGTAAGTTTTTCATCGGTATAACAAATCATTGTTGCTTTTGGTAGATTTTTGGCATGGATGTTTTCTGCTGGTAATTTGAGTCCAGCAGCTGCAGCACTTTCATCAGTATTTCCTGAGCTTCGTCGGTTTTACCTTTTGGTTCATCTTCGTTCTTACCATTCATATATTCCGATACTGCTGCACATTTTTTGCAAAGTCAGTGGGAACATCTCACTCCTTTGTAAACTGTCATGTGTGTAGGCTGCTGATTTGTACTTGATTCTTTGTATTATAAGTTGTCATGTTGTCATGTTGCTGGTCTAGTTAAGGGTCCGTTTTAACCTATGTGTTACTGTGTGGTGGAATAGAGCGCACTTCATCGTATTGGCCATGATACAATATAATTGTGATATGCTTGCCGTAAACAAAACTTGACGATTACCCGCTAAACCAGCTGATGTGTTTATTTTGCCATATTTGTTTCTTCTTATTTTGTAGTGGTGGTTACAGCGTCTGGAGGTCGTTGAGACGTTAATGGTATACACATTTATTTCATTTTTTATGCATTTTCAAAACAAAACATTTTTGTTATTTTTCCACTACAAAACTTTAACTTTTGTTGGCTTATTTTCCTCGATTTCTGCAAAAATCCTACTATTGCAAGTTCTTGATGTCTTACCATCCCAGGGCCAAAGTCGCCATGGTGACTGGCTGGCAGGCTTACCAGACAGATTACCGGTGATATTTCCCTCGACGTTTAGTACGAAAGAAATAACTAAACATCTACATCGATATTATAGGCGGGAATGTCACAATTTGTTCTAAAGTTTGCTTACGTTGTTGATTGAATCGGATCTCTTTGCATAGCCGGCACCTATTAGAACCCGCCTATTTATTGTATTAATCCCTGCGAACGTCGTCAAGACATGTTTTGAATTAATTTGTGGTCGAACATATTTCTCTAAAAATAGTATCAAAATGGGTCCATATCAAAATAATTTAAGGATGTGATATTTCATACGTGGAACTGAAATGTATTTTATACAGTTATATATTTTGATTTTAATGTGAACAATGATATATTTGTATCTACCTTGTTATATCTGGTACCAACTAGAACACTCGTGTTTCTTTGATTGCAACCAATAAGAACTCTCGCAGGCTATTTGGTCCTTCTCAACATAGTATAGGGGTCGACATAGCTAATATCTATGAACCTCATGAAAAGCGTTTCAGGTTGTAACAATTTTAAATCTGAAATAAATAAGTGGTAACCTATGTTTTTAGTGACTCTGGAACCAGGAATAGCTAACAATGTCTATTTCGAATTTTTTTAAAATCGAGAATCAGTAAATGGATCAATATTCATTACTGATACGTTTAAAAGTTACTTATTTATTCTTGAATAACGAATAAGGATTAATCAACTAATTTCAGTAAAACTTTATACAGATTTTATATGATAGGATTTAAAATGTAAAATGAGTACATCGTAACAAATACTATAAGGACAGAATAGAAAACAACCACTTGCCCTTAAAGAGAAAATAATACGTGCTGAATACCAATATAAAACAATTCAGCATGCAATTGTATATAAGTGGAAATGACTCACTAATTTATTCATTCAACACTGTATCAAGACCTGGTGCTTTATTTCTTATTTTTTTATTTCTAGAAAACATTTTTCACATTTGAACTAAATTATTTAGTTGTTATTGGAGCATCCAACTCCACAAATATTTAACATAATATGATTGTAACACTACATAATTAGTCCCAGATCCATGAATATTTAAATTACTATGATTGTATCTACAACAAAAGTCCCATCTCCGCAAATGTTTAACATAATATGATTGTAAAGACGTTATAAGCCCGGCTCCGTAATTATTTAACAAACTATGATTATAACTACATTATTTGTGCGATCACCGCAAATATTTAACATACAAATGCTTGTAACGTGATGATTAGTCACATTTCCGCAAATACGTCACATACTATGGTTGTAACTACATTATTAGTTCCATTGCGGCAAATATTTAGCATACAATGATTGTAACTACATCACTAGTTCCATCTCCCTGAGTGGAATAAACATTGCAACAATGAATATGTATCCAGTCTAATCAGAATGTGGCGAATGAGAGATGTGTAAGACACTCATGTTTTAGTTAATTAAATAATTACCTGTTCCAGCAATCATGGGTGTATCCATAATCGGCGAACATGATCTTTACAGTGAAACATTTGTTGCAAACATATAATCTGAAAGTCGTTATCAAACAAATGTTCAAACTTTTTTTCTTATTCCACTGATTGCAACATTCGCAAAGAATGCATCATAAGTGAACTTTGCGCGACAGGAATCGAAGGGATGAAACGCAGTCTTGCTAGTTATGGTAATTTTGCACTGTTTAGGAAACATTTTGCAATGTACGATTTTCGATTATAAACTGAAAACAATTACCGATATCAAAAGTAAAGTGAATATTGGATACAAAATCCATCCAGGATATTTAAACGTTTGCAAACATTTTTGTTTGGGTTCCTAAACTGAGTAACCAAAACAATTTACCACGGTCTCGTTAGTAATAGTTCATTTAATTTTTGAATCTTTCATCCTTATTAGATCCTTGAGCAAAACAAATTTGATGAGCATGTATTTAAATAAGTTTCCCATCATCTGCACAATGATTGTTAATGGCATTAAGACCATGCCGTCAAATAACACCTTTTTGATTGCCTTCGATAATATGGGGATCATTATCAAGGTGGGACTAAAAAAACACATCTGACAATGGCTCAAGGACGACAATCCTTGGTAATGCTATAACACATGTTATATTGCTTTTAATCATGATAAAAGTTCGAAGCTATCATGGTCATCATTAATAACAAATTCTGAAATATTCGGGTTTTTTTTAAAAATAATAAATAATAACCAATTTATTTCAAATTTCGTAAACAACATTTTCTGAAATATTTTAGCAAATTTGTATCCCGGACGAGCCCTCAGTTTTCTGTTGCAAAGTTATGCTCTTAAAATAAGTAACATAAAATAATGATAACAACAAGTGTTGTAACATTTAGCAAATAATTTATTTCCCTTGAACACAAAGTGAAAGATGAGAAAAAAGAACTTACGGTATTGCGAATAAAATCCAACAATTAAAAACACATGTCCTAGTAATAACAATTCCTGAATAAAACTCAGTTTGAGTCCTGAAGAGATCCAAAAGTGAAGGCGATGACGTCTGCAATAACGTATGAAATACAGAGGTAACGTTAGGCAGGTTTAAGTGTTTCACAACAGAGTGATGACAGGGTATGGTGTTCTTTGAGCTGGAGTAAAGACTTGACACCAGAGAAGACTATCGTCCTCCTTAATCTTATTTCGCTTGCTAAAAATAATGAGATGAAATTAATATAATTTCTAAAGCTCGATAATACTGTCAGCAAATCAATTCACATTCTTGTAATATCGTTACTGTTATATGGATGCAAAGGAATTCCGAACGAAAATAAATTTTTCAACATTTGTGTTCTTCTGTACAAAATCCCGACCGACTGGTATTATATCCAACATTTCGAACTGCTTCATATTTTTCAGGTTTGTATTTTAGAACAATTAACATAATCACTTGATTTAGATCATAACTAATGTTGGTGAAATTTCCTTTCCCTGACACATTTTTTTAAAAGTGGTATTTACTCTTTACAGACCGGTTATAAAGGATAGGAACAGAAAGGTACGCAAAATGCGATAAGCTATATTTTAGAAATTTGTTTATCTCGTCCGACTTTCATCTCCTTCATTGTTTCCACAAATCAATCAAATTCGAAAAACAACTGAATGGTAAATACAAAGCATAATTAAATTTGTCTAATCATCTTTTCTTTTTTCTTCTTCAAGTATCACAGATTATATACAATTACGTGTAAGCACCAGATGATTCTGATACATTACCTATATAATAGGATCACATTATTCAGACTGACGAAAAGGAACTACCGTGATTTCATTTTATACTTAATGATATAGCACCTTTTATATTCTTTTCATCTCACTGCTAGATCAAATCCTCCGACTCCACACTTATTCTATTGGAATATTCAATATTGGCAGCGAGATTGGGACGAGGCCACAATCATCACCAACTGTTCTAGGTTCGCAAATTGAGGTAGTAGGACCTGGGGACATTACATAGTTAATCAGTCAGTGAAAAAAAAAAAAAACATATATGGAATAAGTGCTAGAGAGTATGCTTGTAGTCTTGTTCCTCATCATGTGAAACAGTCATCATATCTGTTTTAGTTTCTTCATCGCGCTGGCCTGTTAAAGAAAATATCAAAGAAATCTTCAATTGCAAATCAAACCATAATGTTGTTATTTTGGTCAGATACAGGTTATCATCAAAAATATTAATGTACTCGTATATAGGTAAAAGATGTGTTACATATGGAGGGTAATGTCACATACACACACATACACAGATATATATATATATATATATATATATATATATATATATATATATATATATATATATATATATATATATATATATATATTATAATAATAATAATAATAATAAAATTATATGGAATCAAAATAGAACATATCTATGTCTGAGTGTTCACTTCAGAAAATGTTTCATTTAAGAAAGGACCTTGATTAACGAAAATTACATTTTTAAATTTTTCCAATGTAGAAACCACAGACGCTGGTACGAAATTCCACCTGTTTCTCGATCTCTTTGTACATGACATATGCGTAACGGGCCATCTCTACCCAAATGATTTCTTCTTTGAACATCATGACAACTGCTGCATGACTAGAGCATGACCAAAATGAGTCGACGGTGTATGTAAATCCAACAGATTCGCCTTCTTTAATCATGAAGAAGTGGGCAGTTTGTGATGGTGGACTCCTTGCATGCAAAGTGAACTCGTATTGTCCCGTGAATGGTGCAAGGAAAATTCCGTTACTCACGACACTGGCTCCTCCTTTGTTAACTAAACCCTGTCCGTAACTGCCTTATAACCTTGTGCCGCTGCATAGATTTCATGTGAATTTGGCGTAGAAAGCAACTGTTGGCTGCGTATCATTTGTTACTGGAGCTGTCAAAATAAAGAAGGATGACTAGGTGAAGATTTAATAGGAACAGCCATAACATTATGGTAGAAAACGGTATAAATGTGGCTGTAAAAATGATATAAATATAAAGTTTCCAAAATTCAGTCACCTAATTGTATAAGGACATACATCTGTTCATAGTAATTAAAGTATTGCACAAAGTGTTCTAGTTACTGCCATCACACAATGTTTCAGCAGCTCATCTGAAAGGTAATGTTATATCACTTTGTGCAATACCGAACTGTGAGCATATATCTTAATTTCAACACAGAAGGACTAAGTCACCACTTATTCTGACAACAGGTTATATGATTAGAGTTCATCTTATCAGAACAATATATCTCAATCCCCTTATCCTTCTAGCCTTCTCTTTTATAAATTAATAGTGTCAATATGCTGGAAATATAAATTTGTGTTAATAGCATTGCCTGCAAATTGACTTAAACTCACAATTTAACTACTGACTGTCGTGGTGGGGCATTGAAAGGAGACCAACCATACAATAACAAATCATGTTAGAGTTTTCATGATATTAGTGGTGAGATGGCACAAACCAGGTATCCAAGCTCTGTCACTAGTTTTAATACAATATGGAATCCATGCTGAAACTAGTGTCAGAGTGTCAAACATCAGAGCTAGGCTGGATATCACTCTAGAAATTAATGTTTGGGTTTTTTATTGCTGTGTAAATTGGAATATCATCACATATTAAGTAATAGTCCTAAACGAATTAAAAAGATAACTGTATTATTTCTTGTAGCCTCAGCACCATTGTTGGCACAACTAGATGTGATAACAGCCATCGCCTATCTCGTAGCTGTCACTCACGAATATTAATCATTTCATGTGATTCCACCCATTCCTTATGGTATTTCATATTATGCATGACTATGTTCTATATTCCTACATATCAGTATTATGACAAATATCTCTACAATGGCCGCAAAGGTCATTTAAACATGATGCATTTGATGGTTGGTTTGTAAATTTCATATTTCTTTTTGACGATAATTTGTTTCAAAAATTGATTTCATTCTGATTATTTTTTTTCAAACATGATTCTTTTTCAAAAGCTTACACCTGTCTCGTGGCCATTTTCAAAAGGAAAGAGCAATGTCATTTGTATAGTCTAAATTAGCAAGCACTACCGAGTACGCTCTATCCATGACAGCTAAAATTAGATCAATTGCCATGTTTATAGATGAGAACCTGATTAACGATGAAACATTATGCAATCAACACTTTATAATTGTCTGTGCCAATCTAAAGTATTTGGCTGTGTAGAAAAGTAAAAAATAGTCATTTGAAACATTAGAGCATATTTATATAAGTTTCTGATCTATATTATAAATTCTGCAATGGTAAACTTCAAGAAGAAACCTTAAACAAAAATGTGGTTCCCAAGATTCAAAGCCATATGCTTTTGGCATTTACAACTAGAATTTATGGACTATTCATTATCCCTACTGACACAAGTGCGGATCCGGATTAGCAGCTTAAACCTGTGAAATCACCGGAAAGAGCCGGCGACCAATGGGAAGCAAATGGCAAGATTTCTTGCATATCATTATATTGGCCGAGCCGGAGACTCGAACCCACGCAGACAGAGCGGATATGGCAGGAATCGGTAAAGGTTAGAGCTTTAGACCACTGAGCGACGAGGTGTTCATAAATGAAATAGTACGGTAGGTATGTCATTGTTCCCTACAAATAGACTTTGCTACCGATCAGTGCTCCATAATCGGACTAATACCAAAGTAAATGTAACTTCAAACGCATTAATCTTAAGTCTTAAACGCAATAAATGAAGCATTCTTACCACGAAAACTCCGATACAATCAAACAGTGGCGAATTCAGATGCAACACATTGTGCAAGCGACGCTCAGCCATTCAAAGAATTGTTGTATTTGTATTGCATCATCTGTTACAAATTGATTGCTCTTTTCCTCCGTCCTTGTCTCTCTTGCTCTCTTAAACATATATCCTTGAGAGACCAACACTACCTATCAGTTTAGAAATCATCTGGGGCGTTAACATCCAATCGAAATATTAAATCATGGCCAAGTCTTTAATGGATCAGGAAGTAAATAATATATGATGAAGAGGATTGTATATATGTATGTATGTATGCATGTATGTATGTATGTATGTATGTATGTATGAATGTATGTATGTATGCATGTATGCATGTATTTATGTATGTATGTATATATGTATGTATGTATGTATGTATGTATGTATGTATGTATGTATGTATGTATGTATGTATGTATGTATCATAGAGGCACCCTACAAACTCCGTTTAAATCATCTCATTTATGACATGCCGTTTCAGAATATATTTATTCTTCATGTATTTAAACAACAATTTTACATATGAATTTGTTTGACCTGATTTCACATGAATTTTAAATATGTATCCTTTTCATATTTTAAATGAACCATGTATTTCACATTTTGGACAAAATGAACATATGTGCAAAACAATATGTTATAGTAATTTGAAAAAGAGAAACTTATTATTTTTATATTGACTTTTTCCAAGCAACAAAGTTTATGTATTACTATACATTTTTCTTCAGAGTACTGTTGTTGGTAGTCTGTGACTTTACAAATGACACACAACAGATGAAAATGAATAACCTGAGTGTCATAACATCCGAGCTGTTGATACAGAAGTAACATTCTTCCTTTCGTCTCGAGTCCTGGACTCATAGCACATGAACAATATGATGTACTCTTTAAATCACGGGAACAAACAAAATGATGATGAGGTTGCCTTTTTGCATTTATACCAGCTATTTTAATTTAGTTTCAAATAATGGTAGCTGCCACACCCACTGTCACTCTCTTTGGATATGACATGCACATCGTTTGCTGAAAACGAGAACTAACAATACTACTGTCAACATTTTCAATCCGGTTTTTGATGTCTACTTACCCAAATTGACCACATCCAAGGCTACCAGAGCTAAAGCGGCCAAAAGCAGAAATGAATTGATAAAGGCAATACACACACTACGACACCTTTAAATTACGATTGTAAACCAACCAATTACACTGGTCTACAAGTTGTATAGAAGTCGTCTGCTTCATAGATAAACTATGCTATTTATTGTGGATTTTGATGTCCCGAATTTATATATGACAGTTAAAACAATTGATTTGCTACTGTTCCCAAGATATTTTAGTCTTTTACATTTTACGTCTGTGTGATGTGTAGATAGTTGAGATTTAATTACAAATTGTTGAAATGGGTCATTGCATGTGTTTATGGTTGGTTAGATAATAATATTGCACCTGTCCTATTAATTAAACACTTTAAAAAAACAGCAAAAGGGTTATGTAAATAACTTTTATTTATAACCAAAAGGCGGAAAACGACTTTGTAAATATAAGTACATACTTTGGTTCTTATGCAGTGTCGACACGTCGCTTCTATGCTTGTCTCTTGTATTCATTAAATGGAGTTTCTCTTGTCGCTGTCTAGCAATAGTCTGCAGGCAATGATGTGCTCCGTTTGCCATGATAGCGTTTCTTCCTTGTTGCAATGTCCTGGTGAAATTGCTCGCCGTGCTCTTCGCTCACTGCCCGCAGTTCGGTGGAAAAAATCTAGATGATAGTGCAAAAATTGTATATTTAATGACGTGTTGCAACCGATACTTTTGTATGCCTTGCGGAGGTTTTAAAGCAACTCTCTGTAGTTTCTGTCTTGTTGTTTCCGAGACAAGGTGTTCCTACAAACTGGATGACTTTCCATGCCGTCTGTTCCTTACCAAGCAGTGCACGGTCAAATGTGTCATCTCAAAGACAGCGTCCTCTATCTTAGCTCCACTTAACCTTGGAAAATTTCCACGGAGGTACTTGAATTCTGCTTGTGTTTCGTCCATGTCCTTGATAAAGTTTTCACCAGGCCCAGCTTGATGTGCAAGGGTGGTACCAACATCTTAATTGATTCAACAAGTGGTGGATGCTGAACACTTTTCCTCCCAGGCTCAAATCAGTGGTGGAGTGGATAATCTATATTGATGGAGCGTGAATCTCTTTCACGACTATCCAGTTCGCAGAGAAAACAGCAGTACTTTGTGTATCCAGTCTTCAGACCAAGCAAGTGTGCAAAAATCTTCAAATCGCAACAAAGTTGCCACTGATGTTGGTCATAGTTTTTGCATCTCAAAAGTTGTTTTATGTTTTTCATAGGTTTCCTTCACATGGATTGCCTGACCAACTGGAACTGATAGCAAAACATTATCTTTATGCAACAAAACAGATTTAAGACTATTTTTCGATGAATCAATGAACAGTCTTCACTCATCGTTATCATGAACGATGTTGAGGGCTGTTATCACACCATCGATGTTGTGGCAGGCTACAAGATCACCTTCCATGAAGAAGAATGGGACAATATCCTTGTGACAGTCTTGGAACATGGAAACCCTAACATCACCTGCCAACAGATATGCCTTACGCTTGGATAGCTTATGTTATGAATTGTGGTTCAGAGGAGGAGGATAGGAGAAAATATGGGTCATGTGACATTGATGGTTCAGAACTAGATGTTTAATTCTCTTCGTCTTCCCCGTCTGACTCAAGTGAGAATGAATATGGTGCATTAGGAACCAGCATTCCTTCTCCGTTGGATATTAGGCGTATAGCCGATGAAATTTTTGGATAATGCACAGTCCACTTTTACTTCTTTCACACACTTTTCCCAACTGGAGGAACCGTGAAGAAGTAACAATTGCTGATTTGATCTGTTGGCTCTCTCCAACTCATTGGCACTGCGAAAGGCATATATTTCATATTCCTGTTCAAGCACTGGTGATGATGTGTTGCACAAATGTTGAATCATATGTATGGGGCCCACATCTTGTCCTGATCTCCAGTTGTGCAGTCAAAACAAAAGCTAATAGGCTTTCTTAACCATGATTGTTATATTGTGTTTTTATAATGCAAAAGTCATTTCACCACAAACACAGCAGAAAGTATCTGTATTGTTCACACAAGTACGAGGCATCAAACACTGACAAAAAAGAGAGCACGATACTGTATAATTTCTAGAGCTGATATAGGGCAATATGTTCAGCAATGTGATGCAAACTTTGTCATGATTTCATCACCCATGACTTCTAGGAATAACATGATGTAATTCATAACATCAGTGATACAAACCCAGTGATGTATGTATTAATAGATCTAGGCAAATATATATTTTAGTAATTTCTGGTTTAAATTGAGATTCCTTCCCTTTTTATCTCATTTATCCTCTGCCGTTGACAACTCAAAGGTCGTACATACTGACCCAGTATCATATTTTTAAAACTAAAGTGAATAAACAATTTTAAGCATCATTTTCATTCTTGGTGACTCAGCATAAGTAAACTTTGAATACATGTATTTTGGAAGAATTTTGGCCGTGAACAAGTGTTATCTAGGGACTCCACCTATATCAGCGGCTGGCGAGAATTATAAATTGCCTGTTACTTTTAGTTTATCTGATACAAATCTCGGCGAATGCAAGTAAACATAGATATTACGATAGGATTAGAACATTGTTCCGTATGTACATATTAGTGTTTGGTCTCTGCATTGTCTACAATTGCAGTTGCTTGGTATCCATATCATACATCTGACCATTCCCTTCATATGTGAAAATATATGTCGATAAAATGGTGGATACAAAAGTGGAATAGGCTAAGTGACTGAGCTGCATAACTGTATTGCAAACTCTACGTTTGAGACAATTTCGTTTTATAGGCATAAAACAGCAACTAATGCGTTCTGCAACAGCCGATGAGAATGGGAGTTTGGAGGCGCGATGTCTGCTTTCAAAGACTTTAAGGTCTGACTGACAACATATAACCAGAAAAACATTTGGTGCAAAGTAACAATAACAATTCAAGAGAACTTTAACCTCACAACAAGCAAGGTGGGGTAAATCAGTGTTTTATATGTTATCCATTTTGCAAAGAATAAAATCTTGAAATTATTCAGGGAAACATTTACTTAGGGTATACATGATGTTTAATCGTTTCTCTTACTTATATCTGTAAAATGTGTCTTTGATATTTCAGTTTTACACTCCTATGCATCTAGGTACGTATAATGCGAAAACAGAATTCAACGTTTGGAAGAAATGACCTTATATCGTGGTTGTTTTTCGGTCATGAATATAGTACATGCTTTGTCAGAAACGTACGTTAAACAAAACGTTGTTACTAAAAACTTATCATTTCTGGAAAATTCTAACAAGACTACTGAAAGCCCCTGAAAATACTGCTGATGATTTCATAACAGTCTATATTAAATAGTTATTCACTTTTTTATATCCAGTGATATACCTTGTAGAGGTCCCGAATCGAACTGTGCTTCGAAGAAATAGCGGCCTATATAACTAATCACTTTATTGCTCCTTTCTTGTCGAATGAAAAATTTTATCAGTGTACCAGTTTATCCTGTGTTATGACATTTTCTGATAGCGAGTATCTTTCTATGACAGAAATTGAAGAACCACAAATACAAGTTATTATTTCTTTATCAGGCTGAATATCAAGGTTCTTAATATCGATTTATTTATTTCAAGTGAACAAAAGATTCAAAAATGCAAGGAAGATACCAAAAATAGTACCAGGCAAAGAAATGTGCAACGATCAAAAACAGCAAATTAAGCAAACAAAGAAACTAAAGTCTTAAAAGTCTTGAATATGTGTGTTGAATTTATATCTAGAAGCACCCACAAGTGGATTATACAACTGCACCGTTATAATTATAACATGAGACTGACATGTACAACATTTTGCAAATTACCCTTATTTTGCTCAATTCAATGCAAGAAAGTCATATTTTAGGATAAAAGAAAGATAATGTAATTTTATTAAAGAGACCCGACAAGAACAAACTGAAGTCTGTTAACTTCGTTATTTCTAAATAATTAAACATTTAGGAAGCTATACCGATAGCTAATTGGATAGGAAAGCAAACCACTTTGTATAGAATTCGCAAGGTTAAAACTGAATCTGTGTAAGTACCCATTACCAAGAATATAACATTTAAGCAAAGGATATGACTATAATTTGTATAGATATATGCAGCTCTGTTGTGGGTAAAGGATTAATGGTGCATGATCTATGAATTAGAAAGAAACCATCCCGCAATATTTCTATCAGATTTGTTCTGTACAGCGTACATATAAAAGTCTGATTGCAACTTAAGCTGTCTGGCAATCTTGACAAGTAATATCACAATGGGGAAGCTGTCGTTTTCGCTGTCTTGCTTATTCATTCAAATTTCATTATAATAGACCTGTCATTATTTGTTTTTAACTGATATGTTTAATCTGAAACCGACCAGTATTCATTACTCTGATCTGCCGATAGTATTTTCAGAATCTATTTATCCATGTATCATCATAAATATATCTGTACTCTGAAGTAACGAAATAAACTTTAAATATTACAGTAATGCAAATAATTGTGAAGTTTGGTGCATGAAAACAGCAAAGTACCAGTACAATCTTGATGACCCTGGCAACCACAACTAACAACAGTTCAGCATGTGTCAGGTGTTTTTCATGCAAATATGTCACCATATATTGACAGTTCCTAACATGTTGGTAATTAGTAGAGATCAGCATCTTCCAAGCGTAGTATGACTACTAGTTAACACCCTGATAATTTCCTCTTCTGTAAATACATGGTCATTCCAAATTTGTTTGAAAGAAAGAAATTATAATTCATACAAAAGACTCTACCTAATTTCTTCACACAGGTCATTCTCTGCATATTTGTAAGTATATGTGTTTAGTAATTTGTGATATGAATAATTATTTGAATTGGGCTTTTAGGTCATGATGTTTATTATATACCGTGACGAACTAACATTCAGCTTAAAAACACTGACTGCAAAATCATAGAAACGTAAAGCACACAAAGCACGCAATATATATATATATATATATATATATATATATATATATATATATATATATATATATATATATATATATATATATATATATATATATATATGTATATATAGATATATATAGATATATATATAGATATATATATAAATTATTGTATTCTCTTAAAACAAGTAACACAAGATAGTGAAAAGCAAACATCTTTGTAAAATTTCACAAATGATTTATTTCCCTAGAACAGAACGTAGAAATATAAAATTGTTTATAGTTTTGTTAATCAAGCTACCAGATAACCATATACTTGCAAGCACAAGTCTTGGTAAGTTAAAGTTCTGAATAAACGTAAGTAGAAATCCAAAGGTGTTGATGTACATATGGCGGCCTGTATTGTGTTGTAGTTAAAAATGATGTTATTGGAAATGATGTATTATGTTTTCTCTGTTGATCTGCAGGTCCAAATGCTTGAAAGGAACCTTAAGTTTACACTTAATGTATTGTTACGAGTTTATGCTCTTAAAACAAGTAACAGAAGATGGTGAAAAGCAAAAACTGTGTAAAATTCAACAAAGAATTTATTTTCCTAGAACACAACGTGACAACTAAAATAAACGAACAACTTATGTTATTGATATTTATGTCCCCAAATACTCACAAACTTACTGATAAACTCTTACTAAGTTAAAGTTCTGAATATACTTACATATAAATCCAAAGGTGTTGATTTTCATGTGGCGACAGATTTTTGTTGAAACATAATAGTATAATTCCACGTTTGAATTCACTATAAATCCCAGTTAATATCTCAATCCAAGAAGTTTGCCTTTTAAAGTTCTTTGTATGTCCAAAGAAAATATATTTTGAATTAAACGATTTGAAGAAATAAATTCAGCACAAAGAACCTAATGGTCACAAAAATATTACAAATCGATTCTCCTAGATGATAAGCACAATTCATAATATTTCCACTAACATGATTATCTACTTGACCTCTGAGCAAAATTAACATTTTTAAAAAAAAAGAATGAAGCATTACCCAATGCAAAATAACCTTCTAGAAAGATCTTAATGTTTACAAAATAAAATGATAATTATTTTTAGAAAGTATGTTACTAAAATTATACTATATAACATGGACAATATCAGCTACACCAGGCACATTGGAGGGGAATTCTAAGAACCTAGACATTGACCCAAATAAACATTTTTTTTCCTATTAATAATGATCTCGATATTAAACACGTGAAGCATAATTATAAATTAGTGACGTTTTGAAAAGACATTGTAACTTCGACTGACTGGCGTGATATACATGCTTATGACCTCTTGGCCAGATTTATCATATTATTTTCCCTAACGTCACCAAAGAGGAAATAACACCATATCTACGTACATTTCAGTTTGCCTTTTCCTAATGCAAACCAAATTCAAATTATTCGCGTCTCATGATACAGCCATAGCCAATACAACTGCGTAATGTACTATTTTAAACGTGTCTTTCTTTTTAAAGCTACAGATCGTAAAATTGTTAAGACATTAAATACAAAATTACATAGCTTCCTGTTTTCTAGGACAGCGGGTTAATGAATTTGAGATGGTCATACTTGTCAAATCCAGCTTGAGGTTATTGTATACGATTTCATCTCAAGAATATATCCCTTAGTATCTCATGTACCAATATGTGCAGTATAATGTGAAAGAAGTTAACTATGATGATCGCTAATGCCCAAAACAGATACAGACTAACCTGATGAAATCTGATCAAGGGTTGTTTATTTGTCAGGTGAAAGACAAATAGTTCAAATGATTAATTAGTTCAAGCTCCAACTGACTTTACAAGCCATGGCTGACTATTGAGAGAGATAGATAGAGAGATTATCGTTTGGTGTTGTAAGGGGGCCAAGTGTAACCAGTAGACACGACTCAAAATCGACATTTCATTTCTGTTTATTTTAAAGGATTGGTTCTCAATGCTATTTGTTGATAACATGTCCAACTCCCCTTGTCGGTATTTTAATATTGCAATTAAATTGGCTTGGGAATCAATATATATTTTGAATGTGAGATTTATTGCGTTAACATTAAAGTTTATATGTGTGTATACGAGAGAGAGAGAGAGCACTTTAAAGATACATCTAATATAAGCATAATTATTGCACAGTTTGATTAAAATAGATTTTAAAACGTATAGTTCAACGATGCATTTGCAGTATTTTGAGAGTGATTTAACATAACTACAGATATAACGCTTTATATCTTCATTTAGCAGTGGTAAATAGTAATTCCTTTTTTGATCCATTTTCCTAAGGAAATTTGATAAACATTTAATATTAGCTCAAAATACAGACCATAATGAAATGAATACAGTTACTAGAATGAAAACGATATTACCAAGAAAGGAAAAATACTCTTAACGCATCACTGATGACATTTATGATAGTGTGACTAGGAACAATTGAAATTGATGTAATCGACGTTAAACCGGGTGTAATACTTTAAAATAGTATCATATCTATTATCAACTTCCGTGAAACTATATTCAGTTTGGTTCCGTAAATGCCAAGATTAAGAACTAAACTTCCAGGGGAGATGCTTGAACAGAATTAAAAATTCTAGTTTCCGATCAGCGAGTCATCTGATACGCTGCTAAGATAATTCAACGTGTCACATGTAAGAAACATGAATATACATTAGTATTATACTTACTCGCCTTGATGTAGTACCATCGTGTAAACTATACACATGTATGAATGGATGTGCACGTGCATGCAGGCTTGTTTTATGTATCTAACTTATTTAGTTTTGTTTAAATATCCTTAGATATCATCAATCTCTGACATTCATCATACGTCCAAAACATCCAAAACGTTTTTGACAAATGAGAAACATGAATATACATTTGTATTATACTCACTTGCTTTGATGTAGTACCATAATTCATATTTGTACATGGATGTAAACGAGCATGTAGGTATTATGAATCTAATTTGTTTAGTTTTGTTTAAATGTCCTTAAGTATCATCCATCTACGACATTCATCATACGTCCAAAATATCCTAAACTTAGTTATCTTTAAAAAAGAATGATTTGAAAAGGGTATTTATTTTACTTTATAAAAAAAAACTGTTTATATTGTTGAAATTTTAAATTTATAAATACTTCAGCATCGACATGAAATACAACTTTTTATCTTTCCAAGCATATACCTCATTTCAATTATAATTACTTTCTTTCAAAAAGTAAATAACATCCGTCTTTCTTACCAATTGGCTGCCCAGTGTAACAACGTACTACTGGTGACAATCACTACTAAAAATGGTACCTAGTTAGTTATAAATGCCTCCTTTCTTTCATACTTCATGTCAGAATACTGTGTTACCTTTGGTTAGATAAATACAAATACACAAGCTAGAATATAAGAAATACACGAATGAATGAATTTAAATAACAAAACACTAACATATAAAGAGGATTAATCTATCAAGTTCAATATACATGAACGTAAATAAGTAGGTGGCTGTTCCAAGATACATATTCATGTGCATACCATTCACCAACCCCCTCAATGGTCTCATTATTTGGGAGGATGGATACATTCCATTCATTTCCTCAAATGCTTTGTTTTGGATAATGAAATAAATTTATGATTTTGCTTTACACTTAGCTTGTGGTCCCCATTCTGGAGTAACCTAATTGTTATTTTTTAGGTTTAGTATAAAATTGATCTAAAAACGGAAGTAGTTTAAGTAAACATGTTGTGCTGGAAAATCGATGAGTTGCATTAAGGATCATTCCGTAAAGGTAAGATGTGAATGATATTTAGTCAGACCTTAATTTGCTATTATTCAAAATTGAGTGCCCTAGTTCTGAGAGACAAGAAATTTCGGGATTGAGTGGAAACTGATATTTTCCAAGATTTGAAGAGATATAATATCTTCAGACAGAGAGAGAAGACATTAAAGTAGAGATTTGAAAACAAAGAGTATCTCGATCGGTTTCTGGCCAACAGTGTATGAAAACCTTCATTTATTGCATCTTGAGTGTAATCGGCCTAACTCAAGTTGATGTGCGTGGTAGCTGCGCATGAAATCATTATAAACATAATTCATCATTGTCATCTTTTAACTCTTCTTCTCTTTGTACGGCTTCCCTACCCGTTTCGCAATAGAAGATCTATCGCGATAAAACAGCAGGCAATAGTGACTATTCGATATAGCTTTTATTTGATTTCTTCCTAGTCTTTTCGATTATTTTGCAGGACAATTATCCCATTTGTCTGACGTGTACTCTAGGATAGAAGTGAAACATACAAAGTAAATGTTAGGAAGTGTGTTAATGTCCAAATTGATTTTGGCCCGTCTAAGCATTAATACAGAGCTGTTATTTGTGTGACATCACTATTTGTTAGTTGCCATTAAGCTTTGAGGGACAATTTCATTCATGTAACGGTGTTAAATAAAACGATTATCAAAGTAGAATGACAAATTAGGGACTTCAAAGTAAGCGTTCGCACATAATAGAAAGTCTGCTTGTTTAGGGTTGTGAGTTACTTACCAATCCTTTACCAAAGTCAAACAATTTGTAAACGTAGCATTGAAAACATGATGCAGATGTTTTCTTTTAGCAGATGAAAACCTCATCTAGGCTTCTTTACGAAAATTATAAGTGATTTAAGTTTATGTTTTGTCACTGATGCAAACTAGATATAAACGAGAGCCTTCATTAGAACTCAGTGGAACACGAACATATAGTACGCTTTAGATGGTAAACGTCACACTTCTCATTAATGCCATCTTCGTATCAGCTTAAAGTAACCCCATTGATCCATACACAACTAACATTGTTGCAAACATATCAGAATATAATTCATTTAGTTTTGAGGCCGAGGAAATTCATACTAAATTATATAATTCAACAACTGGATCTGGTGAGTGCCCTAAAATAAGACATGTATATTATGTACACGTGTTGGGTTTAATGCATATAGTTTCATAACATGTTTGATTCCCGTTCCGCTAAAAACACTTTGAACCAACTTGCTAGTCAGATTGGTCTGTATTTTGAAGGAAAACCACAGTCCTCATTAATGCTGGCATGAGAAGGGGAAATTTTTTATTTTATCAAAAACATTGCCTGATTTGGGGAGATTTATTGAAAGCGAAGGAGAACCGACATCTGCTTTTCTGTAGATAGTTTGCGATGGATATCTTATATAAGCAGAGTTAACACAACAACATTGTTTCCTGTTTTTGCTAAACCAGTGACATATATTGCAAAAGGGATCTTTCTTGCTCAAGCTGGGACTCTAGAATAAATATTATTTTGATGATTCTCAATGTCGTAAAATCATCTAGTGACATATTATTTTGGATTTAAGGAATATATATATATATATATATATATATATATATATATATATATATATATATATATATATATATATATATATATATATATATATATATATATATATATATATTGTCGTTATTTATTAATAATGAATCACAATATGAATCAACATCTGGGTTAGATGTCTGCGGTTTAACAGATAGGACACATATATATTTAGTTGGCATTAATCTCCTTCTGTTCTATAACCATCTTATAATCCCAATTAAAACAAAACGAGAAGAATTGCAAGCTAAATGTCAAATTCGATTAGTCTAAACAGATCAAAACCAAAGAAAATCAAACAAATATCAATGGATTGCTTATTTGGTTGTGTACTTTTAACATGAATTATGAAAGAGAATCATACCAGCACTGACATTTTCTGTACGAATATACACAAAGTGCGGCGAAACATGAACTGTAAACAGCAGACACGATCTTGCTATCTCGTCCTTCCGGCTGTTTTACACATAGCTAGCAAACACGTTTGATCATTTAATGCAATGAAAATGTACTTGCTTGAAGAGAATATCGAATACATTGCATTTCATGGATATACATCAGAAGTATTTTCACCCATTTAAGATTTCAGCAACCTGATGAAATATATGGGTTGTTAACTCGTTACATGTACGTGACTGTTATATTCGTCTTCTTCTTCTTCGTATTATTATTAGTATTATTATTATTGTTATTCAATGATATATATCCAACGTCACTTGAAATACAGTAAATATAAACAATATATGTTGGTGTTCTCTATTGGTCTCATTATAATGCACGCTAACTTATGTAACAAATCAAGTATACTAAATCAACATGGTGGCACTTCTACAAGGAAAACAGAGCATTATGTAAACCATATCAACATTTGTCGACATTTCGTTTGCTTTCTGTAGCGATTGTCCCTTAATAATTATCGAATGGTGTTTTATTTTTCTTTTATTTTCATGCAAATGTGAATACCATGAAATATTGTTCTTAAGTTATCAAATATACGTTATTCAGTTCATTAGATATCTGATTTTAATAACGCTTGTACGTAATGGTTATTATCGGCTAGCAGTAGTAGATACTATGCTCATTTAAGGCCAGTAACTCCTACTGGCGTTCAACCGGGTCCATACAACTTGGTTTAAAAGTATTTCATCGGCCTGTATTCTGACGTTATTATTGTTGGTCATCGTAAACTTATATATCGGATATATAGTATAGATCGGATCTGTTTAAGGTAATTTTATTTATGATTTAATCATTAATTTTAATTTGAACATTTAGAACACTGAGGTACTAAAGTTATAGAATTTCATGAAATAAAGATTTTATATCTGCTTTTTAATAATTCGTACTGCATATTTCCTAACGTCAGTATCATCAACATACATTTCGCGGAATAATCTAATGAATAAAGGTCTTTATTGCAAGCAAATGTCATTTCAGGTCCTTCCATAAACGGTAATAAATTTGATCCTTAACATCGGTGCCTTATTTTTCAAGGGATACTAAGATCCTAATTGAATGATAAATTGACTTATTTTGAAGAGAAGTAAACTATGACAGTCTGAATTAATATCATATTAGTTTAAATCATACAATAAGTAATATGTTTGGGAAACGAGTCCAAGTCCTTGAGTTACAGCACCCATCACCCTGTCTGCACGGAACAAACCTGACGTTTTGTTCATTGCGCGCGCATCCTCAAAAAACGGTGAAAATTAGTTGAGATCTTAGATGAGAGAATATGCTATAAAATATCTAGGGGATGTGATATTTTTATTCAGGTCACCTTGTATAGCCTTTTTGGATTGTGGCAATTATTTGTTAATTACGAATTGACGGTGTTGGGGAGTAAGCAGATTAACAAACCAAAATATATAAAGAGATTTCATTACCTGTTGCCTTCAAGAACCCATTTGACAACAAGGATTGGTTCATAAAATGTGCCCTCGTAATTTCTTTGCATGGTGAATTATATGTATGTGTAGGTATACCTGACTAAAAATTTGCGAAATTCATACTTCTTTAAGTTGCGTCTTTCAGCCTTGTTTTGTTTTGCATGGCGTACGGTGGTACTATTTGGCATAGAAAGGCTCACTGATAACTAGTGCGGCCTTATGTTCTATCGTTCTCTCACACCCAACTGACTCTAAATTAAATGGGACTGCATTGAATGATGTCTTTTAACTAAAGAAATATAATTCTTCACAGTATTAACATTTTCTTTGTCAGAATTAGATTTTACATCATGGTCATAAAAACAATACGTTTAATGTGTATTAATAATTTGATCAATTTAATTATTCTTGCTAGAAAGACGTTATCAACTTTGCATACACATTCCGTAAATGCTACAAGTTTATATAACTAAATTTAACACTTTAAGGCAAACACAAACACACACGCAGCTGTATTAACATCCATATTTGACAAGGAATATTTTGTTTGCTACGAGTTTGGTCTGTTTTCTAAAAGCGTTAATAATGCCATTAAATAATACAAGAATATTTAGTATGGTTCAAAATATATCGTTGTTATTTATTCATAAGCATTCCCCATATGATTCTAATATGTTAGAGGTAGATGTCATTTTTAATCCTAACCTCTACAGGCACGTGCATATTAGTATGTGTTAATGCCGTCGCACAACGAGAATAAACACAAACATAAATATACGTTTCCATACGCAATCAAGACAAACAATTCCGATGTATAAATTTCGAGTCTGGTTGACATCGCTTGATCACGTATGTGTACGCTGCTCAAACGGGATTGTTTATATTCACAAGCATGTGTTCGATATATACATTTCTTTTTTCTTTTAACTCACGAATCATCAAGTGTTTTGGGTGACAAATATATAATACTCTTCATTCTCAATTTATTATTGAAAAGACTCCGTACGGAAAAAAATGTTTACGGAAGAAAAGGTCTGATACAGTCTTGAGGAGATTTCCACTTTGAAGCTACAAAGTCATTGCAAGTCCCTGATATATTTAAAATGCGAACCATTGCAATGTTACCATCATTGTAAAATCTTCCAGAAGGAAGGAACTGGACATTGTATGGACTTAATAATTGAAGGTCATGACCGTCTGCAATACACTCGTTCTGAATCTCAATATGGTCGTCCTCAAACTCGGGAACTGCACGAACATATATCTGTAACCTTTCTCGCTTTAGTGGGTATCGTACTGTTTGTTATAAGTGGTCCATTTACGATCGGAAATTGTCCTATCTATATTCATTGAACAACACAGACTTGCATGCGTATACGTGCAATCTAGATTCTCTTTGTTGTTGGAGCTATAGTTGCATGAGTTTTGTAACTTTATCTCTCGGGAAATACTGACGTACTTAGAAATGTCATTGATAAACTCGACAATACAAATTAGGTGTTCTATCAGTTCATCTTGGAGATTGTTTGAGAGAAACTTCATGGTAAATCCAATTTTCTATAGTTTCTTGGATAGCAACTTTCGAATGGAATTCAAGAAAAATGACGATTTTAGGATCTTTTTAGTTCTCCAGTAACATATCTGGTAGAACAGATTGCAATTTCGATAGACACAGGAACTTCTTCAACACCAAACAAAAAAAAAATACGGAAAACAAAAAGAATGAAAGAGAGAGTATAAATGTGAGACAAAGTGAACAAAACAGAATTAAAAAAACCCAAATAAAAACAGAGTTGCATATATCGCTTACAGGAAACTTAAGAACATAATAATATTTGCCTTAGAAATTATACGCATAGTGCGTCTAAAGTACACTGTGTAGATTCAGTGTGTTTCTCATTTTTATCAAACTTTCGCCACAGAATATTCATAGTTGTAAAACGTTGTAACAAAGATTTATGTGTATCTTATAATTTGAAACTTGCCATTCAATACATACGTATTTATGTTGGGAAAGGATTGTGTCCATATGTCAAGGATAATGCGTAGGTGCTTGCACATGTCACCTTCCGTCCGAGAAAAAAGCAGTTTATGACATGCTATATATATATATTTTTTTTTTCTACTAACGTACAATTAAAGAAGAAACCCATTAAATAAAAACAGTACCAATCTGATGTTCATTCTGAAATTTCATTAATGGTACTTCTAATTTGTGGACAGTTATATCAACTTGGGTTCGTAATTAAAATTTTCGTAGGAATTGTAGTTAGTCCTACATAAAATTGCTGATTATTTAATGCCATTACGGAAATCTTCATATCACAATTACTTTTGAAGGACTTGGGGTTATAACTCAAAATTTTATTGTTGTGTCTAGTTCTTTTAAAATAAAAACGGGCATTTTCGGGCATCAATTATGGCGGACATGGCGCCGAGCTTGAAAATCTTTATCTTTCTACTCCTGATCGGATGGTCATATCAACACATATAAGCACACTGTTTTCACCTATAGACTTCTCACGTTTTCTATTTGATAGGAAAAAATAAAACATCCATGTTAGTTTATCCAGCGATTTTGAAGATCGTGTTAACGCTAGTATGCTTGAATGGATGAGTGTATCGAATTTGATTTTCTCTGAGCTGGATCTAAATACAAACGTTTCTCCCTGAACATTCATTACATATTCTTATTATGCATTTTTGGTGCCAAAAGAAACTTATTGTTGTCAGACCTATCACATTTCGGCCATAGTGATCGTGTCTCAAATATTAAGTTCATTACTGCTCCCGAATTGGTAGTTGTTAACTATAAGCCTTTTGCTGATATGTCAGTGAAAACGTTACCAAACGAAGTCTTAATATGGTAGTCGTAGAGGTCATATTAAAATAATCCTGATCTTATTGTCCACCGATCTTTCACACGTCCTCCATTATGCATGACTGTTTTACTTCGAAACAGCTTTTGATATAGTAATGGTCATACATGAAAAAGAATGGAAATACTGGTTGATATTTTTAAACTGAATTATCCCATCTTCTGTAGAATTGATTGTCGCATCAAACATGGAAGAACAGCAAAAAAAAAAAAAAAAGAACATAAACATTCAATATAAGTAAAAGAGTAAGAATAAGAAAGGTAGAAATGCATGGAAAAACAATTCGGTAAGCTTTGACGAAGATCGTAAATAAGAGTCATAATTAGTTCCATTTCATATCGAACGTAGTTATGTATATTTACATATATGAATATAGTAAATCACAGACTCCTATTTTTACTAAAACTATTTCTGCTCTAAGAAATATAAAATTCTACATGAAGCAACCGTGAACATGCTATATGTCTAAATGATAAAAGTAAATTGTACGCATTATTAAATAGTTTAATGTACAATACATCAATTTGTTTTCAGTCATATAATGCATAATGATTATATGCAATACACGTAACAAATCAAGGCCTTAACATACGATCTTTATATGAAGCTTCTGAACTTGAATATCATTCCTTGCCTTTGCTTCTAAATTAAAATGTACGTTATTGATGTCATAGAAAATCTGTATCACTAAACGACTAAAAATAAAATGTGGAGATAATTAAATATAATGGCGCACACAGTTCATTTTGTTTATTATGTATGCATATAACCTCACAAATGTATTTAGTTTGCCAACAACGAATAGTTTTTTCGTAGTTTATAAAACGGCACCAATGTTCAAGATACTTACAACTTGTCAAAGTATCTTATAATGACCCAAAAGTTTAATCAGGCCAAACAGTATGCTTGTCGAACAACATTTACCTGTGTAAAGTAGTTCTGAGCAATAATATCAAGTATCATAATGTCTCATCTGGAACCATTTTCACTACACATAAATATACTGATATTGCAAAATCAATCATGACTCATAAAATCAATTAGTTAACAAATAGACAATCTCGGTAGTTTCGATAACGATTGCTCTGATTATTCTTGTAATTATTTCATCCGTTTAATAGTCAGTGGCACACAGCGTTATATTAATTTCTATAAAAAACGCGGCAAAATTATTATGTTTAAAAAACCCCACAAAATCTTTCTTTTTTTTCAATCTACTGCATCAAACTTATCTACGACGGCAGGGACCCATCCTTGCTAATGTCACTGGACAATTGTATTCCTACGCGGTGCTGCCAAAATGTTGGGTATTGAGCCATCTATCCGCACATAGGTAACCGATTTATAAGTCTGCTCCAAGACAAGGCACCTCCGTTTAAATCCACCCTCGTGACAGAATACCTCAAGGAGCACAGCAAACAATCTTTGTCTTTTCCTGCATATAAGTTCTGGTTTACCTCCAAACGGTTTCTAACTGAATAGCATTATCAGAGATTAACTCAAGGGCAGACGATTTAATTGATGCCATCCGGTGCTAAGCATTTTTCTCCATTTATGAACAATATACATAAGATGTACATGCAAAAATGTTTTTTGACAACTGGATAACTAGACAGAGAATGTGAGAAGAATGCATGAAGTGTATTTTGAGATGACACACTAGCATGGGGTTCACTAATAAATAAAACTTTGTGTAAAGTGCACTAACACTCAGAAAGTTTCAAATACCCCTATGATAATTATGTTAATCGATCGATTTTTGAAAACTACACCATTAGGCAGAACCATTTCTGGTAACTCATTTCCATTAACGATCGGATCACCTTGGAAAAATATACATTTGCCTCACGTGATTATGTAATCATGGCCTACCAGTCTGCATAACCCATATTTCCTTCGACCAACTCATTTGACTAGTTAAATAACCAATACGAACATTCGTTAGTTGCATGCGTGTTAAATTCAAGGCTTATGCAACCAAAGGACCATAGGAGATAACCCGCTCTACAAGAGCGAGTTACATCTATAAAATAAATCAGTTTGTAAAGTTACAGAGGGAGAATACGCCTTTGACAATAGTATTCGCTAGTTGATAATCACCTTTGCTTGAATTAAAATACTGCAAACATAACGTACATGCGACTTAATGTTCAGCGCAAACACACGCACACACAAACACACACACACACACAAACATATATATATATATATATATATATATATATATATATATATATATATATATATATATATATATATATATATATTTCTCTGTGTGTGTGTCTATGTATGTAGGTATCTATGTCTATATATAATAGAGTCAATCAGCAACATGTACGTTAGAAAGCATCACATGTATGGCAAGGACTTTTTTAATTTCTTTTTTTCACATGTGTGATAAATAATTTTACATGTGAAATCGTTTGACTTGATTACACATACTATACATGCATCCTTTGCAGATGCATTAAATTGATCATTTTTTTCACATATGTATAAAAAGCAAATATGTGCCAACATTAAATTTTACATTTATTTGAAAAATACTTTAAAATTGTTAAAATTAAATTTGCTCAACAACAGAGATCGTTGATGTTCTGGTGGTATATGACGTTAGGAATGGTACTTAATAAATGATTCGAAACACCGTCTTGAAATGTGATGCCATTAAACTGAATAGCTTGTGTACTTTAGTGTTTTAGCCGTCGAAACAGCAGGAACAGACTTGCTTCAGACTCGAGTCCTAAACTCCGTGAAGATGCGTAATACGATAAACTCGTTCAATAACATGAACACAGCATTTGAAGCTAAAGTGTCATTCTGCCTTCCACTTGCTCTTTTAGTTTAGCTTAAAATAATGGTATCTGTCTCATGTGCTGCCAACCGTTTCTGACATGTCCTACATGGAATCGGTTCACAATTAATACTTCCAGTTCAGTACCCAAGAATGTAGTTCTAGTCTATTTTTAGACCATTTTTTCCTCTCTCATTTTGGTGGTGATAGAAGAGTTTTATTTATGCATTTTTGGTAGGGATTTAAAGGTAACTGTTATTCTTGATAATATGAGCTCAGGGTGTTGTTGTCTGTGTGTATTTTGGCGACAGTGCACAGTGTGTAATAAGGTCTTGGTGATGATCCGGAAGTGAAATCTGTGTTCTGTTTACATGCTGCTATGTTGCCAGTCCAGCATCTCAAAAAAGAGCAGGCCAACCTTTGACGAGAACTTCACCGTGAAGTCATCTTTGAAGGTATTTTAGACTAACATATGATTTGTATTGATTGTCACACAGTGGAAAGGTCAGTACTGAGAAACAAATGTAGAGAACATATACTAAAATTAATTGTGTTCTATGTCCTGTCAGGGCAGCATTGATTCGAATTTAAATTGATATAAAATTTGTATTATTATTGATAGAGACATTACATTTTCACACCATGTGTATATTGACTGTAGCAATCAGAAAATTAATTAAAAATACTAAACAAATTTAAAATAATTTTTTTCCCGATACATTCACAGAAATGGTATCTGTTGGAGATGACTCTCAATATTATTAGCAGCAATGTATTCCTTCACCATATAGAAGTTGCAATGGAGGATTTTTTCAAAGCCTGTCAGCGAAAATCTCATTAAATTCTGTAATAGCACATAATAGTGTTTGTAAAATATGGACAGGAAATGTAACAGCCAATGGATTATATGGCCTATTGTCATATAAGGATCCCGTGACAAACACATGGAAGAAAAACCATGTTCACAGACTGACACTGATGGTGAATTTGAGAAGTCTGACTATACCAAAGGAGCTAGATGCATCCCATTTATGCCATAATAGTTTGTGTATGTATGTGGATCATCTGATTCTAGAGCGTCATTCCGTTAACAATAATAGGCAGTATTGCAAAGGTTATGGTCATTGCATTGGCCATGGTGACTATCCAGACTGCATGACAAAGTTGAAATTGTAATATGGAATAAATTCAGGTATCATGATATATCCTTTACACCCACCCACATCCATATCAATTTATGTCTGGCATGGAAGGAAGGAAGGAAGGATGGATGGATGGATGGATGGATGGATGGATGAATGTGTTGAGTAACAAGGAGAAAGGAAAGAGTCTGGTCTTTATTTTAGTTGACCATGCTGGTATGACAGTGCTTTCTTAAGTACATTCTTCCCACCCTTCCTTCCTTCCTTCCTTCCTTCATTTTATTCATTCATTAATTCATTTTATTCATTCATTCATTCAGCTAGTCTACTTAGTCATGTTTTGTCATGTCATGTTATTTTAATTTTAATTTTTTTAATCTTTATTTATTTTGCTTTCTAATTTCTTTATTTGTGTCTTCACATTCAGGGAAAACTGTTTCGACCTCTCCATAGGTCTCATCAGGTGGTAGTAAGTAACAAAACTGCACATAACATGCGTTGTGTTACCTACGGATTTCCCCACTACAGTTTTCCCTTCTGTACAATGTGTTCTTCATCGTGTCTTTGAGCACTTTCATTTGGCACATGGACTTAAGATAACTTTTTCTGTTTGCAGTGTGCATTGGCTCCTGCTAAACCTTTGCATAGGAGTGATAGCCCTTGATTTCTAGCAGTCCTTATCAGCAGTCAGACGTATTATTGTCTTGTTGTGTCTTGTACCTCAGATGGGCCTGTATCATATTTCCTCGTCTTGCTAGAATACGTTTCCTGCTTTGTGGAAGCTTTTGATACAACTGATGGTAAGTGCAGTCTTTATCCATTGTACAGTGATCTCAGAGTCCTTGTTGAAAGTTTACCTCCCAAGTGTGTCACTTTTGTTTTCAGTGATGATCACAGGCTGTTACTGAGTCTGTGTATTGTTGAATGCACTCTTGCCTCAAGGGTTCTGGAATAGTTCACATTTTTAGGTAATGAAACACTTATTGATATGTTCACCGACTCACATTTTTGTGTGTTTGTGTTCAGTCGCAGTCTTTCTACATCACAGGAGAGTTTCATTTTCAGAACTTCTAGCAGGATGTTCTTATCATTTTCTGTCATGTTGAGATGGGTCACTTGATGAGGTCCCAGGTATGCTGATCGCATCCACCAGCTGTTAGTACTTCCTCCCCCACAGACCTTTGAATAATGCCGGCATTTGGAGCGGTCCCCTGAATAACAGCGCATAATGGCATCCAGTACTTGGGGAAGTTGACATTTGATTTTTGTAACATCACCACTATTGTCCTCCATCATTTGCTTGAAGATTAAACCGCAACGTGCTTTAATGTCTTGGTTGACAATTTTCTGTTTGAGCCTTTTTCCTTCTCTTGTTCTTATTCCTGGAAACATGTTTTCACTAAATATTGCAGAATTACACCGTTTGAACTGTAAACGACCCAAATGGATGGGATCCGACAGTCTTTCTACTTTCCACATTGGATGCAGAATGGTGTAAGCATTTTGGAAGCCAGCAGCAGCCTGTGCATCTCCATCTGTTGTTGCATGTCTAATGAGAATCTCTTGCAGCACAAACTTGTTTCCCATTTCTATTGCCATTTCATACTCTGAATGTGGTGCAACTGGTGACAGATTTACTGTGCAGTCAACATGGCCTCCTGGACATTGCACATCAAAACCTTTCCCCTTCAGCCAAGCTCCAGTCCAACACAGCTTGTTTTCTACGGTAGTCCTCACAATGTATTGCTTCTCTGTAACAGTTTCGCAGGCAATTACAACAGCTTGTGATGAACTTTGACCAGGTTTCGTTTCATGTCCAAAGCTAATGGCATTATATCTTGCATCAAAAGCAACATTTATTTGCTCAGGATGCTGAACACCACACATAGCATTGACTTGTCTGACTAGTTTCAGTTTGTCTGTCATGTCTATTTCATAGAACTCCACAGTTGCTTTGCGTACAAGGTTGGAGGCCCTTTGCATAGATGTTCTGCTAGGTGGCGGAATGTCAGTGGCTGCAAGCAAGTATCTAGCTCTGGTGTTGGCCATTGGTGTATCTTGTAGTCCAGCTTGAAACATCATATTTACAGCAGGATGATTTGGCCCATGTTTATTTGTTTTTATCTCATCATGCAACTTATACTCTGGTGACTTAAAGCTGCAGTTTTTACACATCATAGTATGCTTCCAAGGAAGTCCCCATTTTATTTCATTAGCAATTTGGAACTCTGGTCTACCACATATGTTGACTTGATTGCCATGGCGATGAATGATATCATTCCACATTTCAACATTTTTTTTCATACAGATCATACGTGTCCCATCGTGTTCATTCAAATTTGTCTCTTTCAGGTCCATCTTTGCTTTGAATGATCGTCGTAAAATTTTTGCAGACCCAGGTGTGTCATTACAGTCTGGTGCCTGAACTGACTTGAGACCCCCATTTGTCGGCTTTGTCATTTCTATGAGAGAGAACTTGTCTGCATCAATTATACTGATCACTAGAACAGATGCAGCACGGGAACTTGGTAGAGTATCATCAGTCAGATATGTGACTCATTTGTTATGTGGAATATATCCAGGTTTAAAAAAGTTGTCTTCCTCTTCTGGTACCTTTTCATGGTTTCAGTTACAATAACTGCATGTACAATACAAGAATTATACTCCCTCTCTCACTTATATAGCTAGGAGAAGGCATGCTAGCTTAGTTTCAGAGAACATCACCAACTCTTCCATACTACTGGAAGCCTAACATCTGAAGACTCCTCCCCTTCATGGGTGGAAATGATGTCATGTACTTGGTTAGACCTAGCTTGCGTATTTAGATGCTACCAGATTTCAGGTGTTACCTTTCATTGATAAGCTCTGGTTTAATTGTTTCGTACCTGATAAGGAAAACCATTGATGTTTATGACAAAGGAATGAAGCGACTTTGCCATAGAACAAAATTTGTCAACTTCAGGTTTTAAATTTTCATTAAAATTTAAGTGAAATTTAAATTTTCATATCAAAATATGTATAATTTTTTAAAATTGAATTGTCTAAGATAGTTAAACAGTCAAGTTTGATTTCTAGTAATTTCCAGATTGGTGTTAGAACTAAAAACTAATTACAGTTTATTTGAAGTGTTTATCTTGATTAGCAAAATCACAATTAAACTTTAAATTTTGTGCATTTTTGAAATTCGGCCATTTTGAATTGGCTTGTGCTTGTGTTACAGTGGCATCAGCTAAAAGCCTGTAACTGCCCTATTCATGGATGAAATTACTTAAAACTTTGCAGCAGTATTTAAGAGACAATGATTTGATCACGGATGGAAGTTTTGTCCATAGAGGTGAAATTGTCTAACCCAGTCAGGAATCGGTTCACAATTAATACTTCCTCTTCAGTACCCACGAATGTAGTTCTAGTCTATTTTCAGAACATGTTTACCTCTCTCATTTTGGTGGTGATAGAAGAGATTTATTTATGCATTTTTGGTAGGGATTTAAAGGTAACTGTTTATTCTTGATAATATGAGCTCAGCGTGTTGTTGTCTGTGTGTATTTCGGCGACAGTGCACAGTAAGTAATAAGGCCTTGTTGATGATCCGGAAGTGAAATCTGTGTTCTGTTTACATGTTGCTATGTTGCCAGTCCAGCATCTCAAAAAAGAACAGGTCAACGTTTGACGAGAACTTCTTTGAAGGTATTTTAGATTAACATATGATTTGTATTGATTTTCACACAGTGGAAAGGTCAGTGCTGAGAAACAAATGTAGAGAACATATAGTAAAATTAATTGTGCTCTATGTCCACATATCCGTTGCAGGAAGTCATGCACTAACTAAACTAATGTCAACAGTTTGATTTCGAGTGACCGGCTATAATGCGTACTTTCCGAAACTGACCACAACCCAGGTTAACACAGTCAAGTTGCCAAAGGCATAAAGGCATCGATGAATAAACAACCGTTACGCTTTTTAACTCATGCGCAATATACGACACCTCTAAATTACCATTGTGAACCAACTCATTATTTATCGACTCCACAGCATTCGCCGGCAGAAGGAGGATATAAACTTCACTTTACTTCTACTTCGTTAGAGACTAATCTATGTATATGCGAGTAAACATCCGTGTGACGTCGTGATTAGGATTAGAATATATTCCGTGTGTACATATAGTGTTTGGGTATGGCTAGTGTCTATAATAAGGCATTTTGCCTATCAGGCATCTGACCACAGCGTTATATACAAATAGTGCAAAAGACTTACTGACTGACCTGCAGGACTGTATTGTAAACTTTAGGTATGAGAGAGTTTCGTGTGGGAGAATTCAAGCAGCCGTGCATAGAACGTTTGCTACCAACCTATGGAGGTGAGATGTTGGCGAATAGAAAACACGTTAAAGTCTAACTGAGAACATATAACCTAACATAACGTCGGTGACCTAGCGCAAAGAAAATAAATCAACAATTCAACGCAATCGTAGGCGAAGTGGCCGTCGTTGAAACAGTAGCAGTCACCTTTCGTCAGGTAAGATGAGGTAAATCAGCATTTTACATCTACTCCATTTTCCAAGAGCATCAATCTGAAATTATTTGAGTGAAACATTTTCTAAGGGTATACATGCATGATTACTGTTTTTATTGCTCTACTTGTATGATGTGTTTTTCAATTTTTTTTCAACGCATTCTAAACATCTAGATAATTATAATTGTAAAATGGAAATTGTCTTCCGGCAGAAAATACAATATCATGGTTCTCTGTCGATCATGAATATATTACGTACGTAGTTAGAAAAGCAAGTCTGAAAAACTGCTGTCACATAAAACTAATCCTTTCTGGGAAATTAAAATACGATTACTCATAATAGGAACGTCACAATTGTATAAAATTCTATATTGACTACTCATACATGTGTTGCTTCCAGTGAGATACTTTGCAATTAAAACAGGTCCTGTATCGAATCGTACTGCGGAGAAGTAATGGCCTATCTAAATAAGCACGTCATTGCTCCGTTTTTGTCTTAGCAAGTATTTATCAGTACACCATAACATATTGTACTATGATAATTCATGATATGAAGTATCTTTCACGATATCAGGAATTGTCATAACAAAAGCAGTGACATTGAAAAACCACAAATCTCACTTATCATTTCCTCCTTAGGTGGAATGTCATCGTTCTTAGAACTTATTAATTTATTTCATGTCAACAAAAGATTCGAGGAGATCCAGGAATCTACCAATAAACTAACCAGGCATCATAATATGCACATATACAAACAGCCAATCAAACAGAAAACTAAACACTAAAATCTTAAGAATTTCGAATATATTTTGCAGAATTTATATCTAGAGGCATCTTCCGGTGGTAAGTAAAACTTTTGTTATAAAAAACATGAAACTTACGTGAACAAAATTATGAAAATAACCTTGATTTTACTCGATTCATTGCTAGAAAGTTGTACCTTCCGATGCAACGAAGAAAACATAATTTCGCTATTAAATATACATGACAAGAACACGCTGAACAAACTGTTACTTTCTTTATTATTGTGTAAATAATTATGCAACAATCTATTCAAACAACTTTTTTAAATATGTCAACATGTTTTGTCATTTCCAAAACGTTTGGTAATTAGTGGAGATCATAAGCTTTCTAGCGTCCCAGGAACACTCAGTAAACGACTAAATCATTATCTCTTCTGTAAAGGCACGGTCAATCCGGATTCCTTTAACAGAATGCAAATTATATAAAATATATGTTAAAAAAACAGGGCATGTGCTATTGGTATATAAGTCTCCGTTTATACATATACTCCATGTTAGTGATTATTCGTTGTCTAAATATGGACAGTCGGAATTTGGAAGATATTTGTCAACCCAAGTAATTAGGCAACAGCTAAAAACAAAAATCTTTATGTACAGCATTCATGAATCTTCATTACAGCATGGAATAATTTCGAACAATGGACATTCCTAATTTCTTCGCGGGTCTCATTCTCTTGATATTTTTTTATTTTATGCGTTTAGCAATTCGCGATAGGAATAATTCTTTGCATTGGGTGTTTGGGTCATGTTTTATATTGCATGGCGAGAGAACCTGGCTGTTATTTATATATGTTCGGTTTAAAGTGGATAGTTCTATAAATGTTTGTATTTATTTCTCTGAAAACCTTTTGGGTCATAACGTCCTGTGAAATGGGTCAATTTGCCTAACTATATCTCAGCCACATTTAATAATGCTGGCAATCGATGGATAAGTTTAAATTGACCCGGAAAATTGCAGGCATTGAAGACTTTATTAACCAAATACACATTAGAATATATATCGCATTGTCTGTACAATCCCATTGTTAGTAACTTATCGCATGTGGGATAAAAACTATATCAATATCTATATTTAGCATATAATCTTCTGTTTTATCTCTCGTTCTAACAGCATCGGATAAAACTTAATTTCATCTGCTTCTTGAACACATTAATGATTTACATCTGTTTTTAAAAAAGGTAGCCAAGGAGGAGTGAAATTTTAATAATTCATATTCTCATGAAATACTAGTGGAGTATTTTGTATATTGCAGACTTATTTCTTGATAATCAGTCACTGTATGATATCACCAATAGGAGAGATATATACTTTTCTAAAACTAGACGTTATAGGCATGTGCACATCAATATTGTTTTAATGTAACCGCACGAAGATAGAAGCTATACGTTTTTATTCCCACCTGACACATGTAATTCATGTGTATAAATCTCTGAGCCGTTAGCCATCCCTAATGATAATACTATTGGAAATCATTTTTAATACGTTCAGTTTTCTTTAAACTCACGAATCATAAACTGTTTCTATTAACTTACTATTTTGTAAATTTTTTTCTCCATTAGAGTTAAATCATTTTCATCCGTACGGAATAAATCGGTTTGTGCTAGAAAAACCCGGACAATCTTTGTACGATTTCGGCTTTGAAACTTCAAAGTCACTGCACGTGTGTGATGCCTCTTAGTCTGTTAATCTTTGCAATGTTCACACCTTTGAAGAAAATCACCGAAGGAAAGAACTGGTCATTAGATGAACTGAATGACAGAGAAGTGCAAATGTTAATTCCAGTCATAATATTTGTTTCCATTGTTATGGTCGTCGCTACGATCGGCAATGTACTCCTTCTTTACGTAAATATTTTCATCCTTAACCTGAAAAACTCCACGCACATATATGTTGTAACCATTCTTGCTTTTGTGGATATCACATTTTGCATTATAAGCGTCCGTTTATGACAGGAGAAATAAGCCACCAATTTTCCTTCACAAACGCAACAGCTTGCAAAAGTTTACATGCATTTGTTACCTTCACTTTATGTGGCATCAGTTTGTTCTTATTTGTTATTGTTTTAGATAGATAGAGAAAGATATGTAGACCGCATGTAAAATAGTATTCATTACCTTCGATGAAACATGTTTGGGATCATCACCTTCCTGTGTTTCACATTCTCTATTCCTCGCTTTATCCTCTATAGAAAATTCACCGTACAAACGGTGATTGCAAATATCACCGGGATTTTATGTCTTTCTCAGGATATGTAAAAGGATGCACCTTTTCGAAATGGCTACAATAGTTATCTGGGTACCGTTTTCATTATATCAACCTCAGTAATTTCTGTATTTTATATATTAGTATGGCATCAAATATCACAGCACACACAGCTGATGAAAAAGTGTTGTATTGGATGCAATTGTTTGCTCCCGTAATATTAATAAATACTCTGTACAGAAATGGTTTCAATAAGAACAGGAGCTCTAACACATTACATCTGTGAGGGTACAAAAAGCAAAGATGATCATGGAAATTAGATCAGTGAAGATAACAACAGGAACAAGGACACAGCCGTCTTTGTTTTGTGAATATAGTTGTGTGTAACTCCCAGCCAGGACACCATGACTACATATTGACTTTATCGTTTCACTTTGTTGTTGGAAAGGCATTCCTACATATGAGCATATACATTATCATTGCTGGTACTATTTGAGCAAATGCTGGCAATTGATTTTTATACTAGAAAACATCGCTCAAAATTATAAAGACACATTTGTCACGTTATACATTACAAAACTATTACAAACGTAGAGAACAAATTCATTGATGGTATCAGAACGTTTAGTGATATCATCTGGTAGGTTAAATTCATTAATCATTGTGTAAGTGCTTCTATCCGTGGAACTGCCATTCACCTTAAGTCTGTTTTCTTAGCAATCTGAACTTTGGTTATGCTGACTGATGGCGCTGATGATATTTGATACTATGTTTCTCAGTTTTTACAAATAAGGTTAAGTATCCAGGATTCATTCCCTAGGTGAGTCTGGGTTGTCTGTCAAAGTCACAATTTGATAGGTGATATAGACTGTTCTTGTAATCGGAATTCTGTTTACGCCGAGTTTGTGAAAGCATGATCATATTTTGCATGACGTGTCACTAGGTTGCGTAGATGCTAACATATATATATATATATATATATATATATATATATATATATATATATATATATATATATATATATATATATATGATCCTGTATGTCACTTTCGTATTGGTGGATAGAGTTAACGAGTGGGAAATACATAGTGTGGATATAGGTGATGACGTATGTCTAAGGTTAAGCAATTTTGTTTATCACTGAACATTTAGAATTGATGGTAGATTAGTTGCGCAATATCAGAAAAAAGATCTTCAATGAATTGAATATGTTGGATCTGAATTATAAAAGCTAATTTTCTTCCAGATCATAGACGAATTTGCATAGAAATAAACATTAGCATATGGTTCCGTTAAAAAGTAGGAACACATTTTCCGACTTCGCGAACCTTCATGTAATTATAATTTAGTGAACATAACTCTAACTGCAATGACGAGGACAAGAGAAAGAAATTCTGCAATCATTATATTATAGTGTTTTCTAAATCGTGTCATAATTTCCTATCTCTGTCGCAAATAACTAATCAAGAAGTATTGGCCTATACAGCTATTCTTAACATCATCATATTCGACGGATAATGTTTTTGACATATCAACTTTATTTTCGGGTCAATATCAATGAAGCGTATTGAGTTTAGTTTCCACCTACTAACGTTGAAATACTGATACAGTTTCATATGATCGTTTTATTTAATCTTGATATCGTTTGTATTATAAAACAAAACAAACAAAATACGCCAAATTTAATAAAACAAAATGCCTAAGAGATCAATACTATAGTATAAATAGCTTTAATAAACTACTTCTCAGTTTGTGAAGGTTTTCTGAAACGAGGAATTAAACCAATAAAACTTAAAATTATAGAATCATACATTACAACCTTTATTTAAAACAATACAGGTATTTAAAACAAGCACAAGCACATTATGTCACATAATCATTTCGCCATATTTGTGATGCAAGGAACTAAGCTTGGTCCATTTGTAAAAAAGTGTTTAGCATCGTAGGGAACTTACCGGAGCAGTGCAGAAAGTACAACATAATTGGATTTGATCATCCCCAAAATATAATTTAAATTAATGAGCAAGACAAACACTTGAATAGGGATCAGTTCCAGTACAAACTTATTTTATTTAAATGCTAAGGTGCTTGACTTTTTTATCCAGGTTGCAGCTCTTAAGCTGTTTAAGATATTAAGATTGATGTATTTATTTTGACATATAGAGTGTTTAATACGATGTTTTATATCATTTGCCAAGGTCATGGTCAAGGCAAGAACACTCCATGTGTGATCTCAAATGATTAAATTGGGACAAATTAGGTTAACACTATATCCCTCTATCCTTGTGTTCACGTGTGCTTGTCCAGCCTGTATGTATGTGAAAGCTGGAGACATTTCATGAAATTCTGACCTGCATATATTATGACCAGAAATTGTTCAACAATTTAGATACTGGCATCCATTGCCACTACGTTATGCTCATACCAATGCAATGGATAATGCAATGTTTTGATTTCTTACATTTTTTGCAGGAAACCTCTTAAATTACTGAAGACATTTTATCAATCAAATTTTAACCAGTTTATATCATAATTAGAGATACCATAACCATGTCTTTAATCTCAATGTTAAGGTTACAGCCAGTGAATAGAAAAACTCAGTGATCTCAGTCCATCTACAGGTATAACATGCAAATTTAGACAGCTATATAACTGGACTTGATAGTATCACGTGTTTTTAAAGCCATACCCATTGCCCCCACGGACAAAAATAAAAGAAGGAAAACACTGGTTCCTTTCCTTATCTAGCATATCAATGTTTTACCAGTTAAGATATACGTTGATACACTTTTATTTGGCTCAAGCAGTTATCATACAGCTAGGTTTGCAGCTCTAACCTCATAGCAGATTGTACCGAAAAGGGCAGGATATGGAAATAAAATATGTTTTATTGTACTAATGTAACTTGAATCTTGGAGGTTGCGTCAGATATCACTGTTTTAGAACTTTCATCAAAAATGACATTTCAATCATTGAGAGGGTTATTCTACAACATTTAACCATCAAATAATTTGACATTCTGAAGGATTTTAATATATGCATTTATATTTAATCAATGTTATGTCCATGCAGATTTAGTGGTATGGGGTTAATGATGAATAAAAGGGAAGGGCTTGCATACAAGCTGCTCTTCTGAAGACTTCGATTTGTAAATAACTATATATTAGTTCAATATGACACAACATTTTGTTCCAAAGTTCTCTTAACATGAACATTCATTTTATAACTAAGACGATGCATATTCAACAACTAGGAGCTCCACATAACAATGAGACATGACACATACAATAGTCCACATAGTTAATTTATCATCAATTCTATATGAACGTGCCAAGTTATATAATAAATTATAAACGTTTTCAGCCTATTAGGGGCTATACAATGGGTAAAACATCCAGCTCTAACTTCCCTTTAGAAAATTAAAGTCCATGAGTTTAATGCAGGAAGATCAAAATTATCTTCACCCAGTTCAGCATGCAAATTATTTCAATGTTAGATTAGAATGACATTTGATTCGTTTAAAGTACGTTTCGTTAACACTAATCAATTCACTTCATCTCTTAAAATGTACTCTTGATTTGTGACATGTACCAATGTTTCGTTTTATACTTTTGTGACAATAAGATTTTATTATATGGGAAATGCTTTTTCCATCTTGGATGGTCCCTGTGTCTTACATGTCCACGCCGAAATTCCTATGCATCTTCACTTATTAACCTTCGACATTCACGGGGGGGGGGGGGGAGTACAATTGTTGTGTACTTGCCATATAGA
>CM068837.1:84132544-84223387 GCA_028554795.2 Sinohyriopsis cumingii
AAAAACATTTATGGTTTCGATTTTAACATTTGAATAGACGCTGACAAGGTTTTCTTATCATACTGCATAGCATGTAAGATGATTTGCTTGTTTCTACAAGCAAAGTACGGCATTAAATAATATTTAGAAACATATGCGTATTGTATTGTGAAATGTTAGGCCCTGAGCTGGAATAAATTGTTTTAATGTTTCTGGATTAGGTATGATTGATTTAATGTGCTTTCCGTTTGATAACGGTAAACACATAGTCCAAAACAATCCAGTTTTAAGTATCGAAAAATGCAAAGAGTTCAATTGATGCAGGGACAAGTCCAATATTTAATAAAGTATCTGTCAAAAGATGAAAATTTCCATGAATTGTATTATTAACAAGGTGCAACGTATAAGGAATTAGTCAAGCCTCAATTGGGGAGTGTTCATAACAGAGTGAGGTACACTATAATCCAGATTGGGTAATAAGGAGTACGTTTCTCAGGCAAAAGTTCATGTTTTATCAATATTCTGCATTGCACAAATTTGTCAGTCTGAGTGTGCAAGAGGCGAAGTATTATATCTGAGAAGAAAGGTCAGCATTAGTTCTTGTTAAACAAAATTCATTGTACAAGTATTGGAAGTCTTAAGAGTTAATTATGTGTAAGGGTAAAAAGACGATTCTGATGGGGGGAATAGAGTGACGTACCATATATAAGTTCTGTGCAACTTTTCTTGGATATTTTTTCTGAAGCTAATTACACTGGTCAACAGTGAAATCATTACTGACTTGAAAAGGCCCTGATCTGTAGTATTTTGGTGTGCCGAACACGAATATAACCGTGAAAAATTTGTATTGGCTCTCGTTTTGAAGATATTCATATACCTCATTTTCTATGTTTCACTGTGTAAATTTCTCCAGTAGGACTGCAGCAACATCCGGAATAATGATGTAACATTGCATAATACCATCATGCTCACATCATCCACAGTTGATTGCATCATTTTCTGATGCAATGCAATACTAATGCCATGCGGCTGCTGAAGTAAGTTGACGTCAGCAGTGTACTATACATGTGTAGGCCTATTATACTAATGCCAGGCGGCTGCTGAAGCTGACGTAAGCAGTGTACTATATAAAGCCCAATCAGATAGGTTCAGCATTTAAAATATTTTAGACGTGCGAGACAGTTCAAGCTACTGTTACATAAAACTTATTATTTTATCCATTTACGTACAATAAAGAACAGTAATGCCTCGAAAGTGTGTTAATACCGCGGACAATTTTTGCTATATTTGTGGGGAAGTGACATTTGCCAACCAGAAGAAAAGTATCAATTCTCAAGTGAAGAAGGCATATCATCTTTACTTCGGATGCAAGGTTGGTGACCAAGACAAGCCTTGGGCTCCGCATATATGCTGTGCTACATGTACAACACAGCTTTCACAGTGGTTGAATTGCAAAAAGGTCATCAATGCCGTTTGCAGTCCCAATGGTGTGGAGAGAGCCAAGCAACCACCTAAATGACTGTTACTTCTGCTTGGTTCCTCCTCTTTCCGGCGGAATAACGAAGCGAAAGAAGTCGAGAATAGTCTACCCAAACATTCCGTCTGCATTGAGACCAGTTCCACATGGTGAGGGACTTCCTATTCCAGAACCTCCAGCAGAATATTCTCTTGATTCATCTGACGAAGACAAAGGTGAGTCGACCTGTTCTTCTCCTGGTCCATCAGCATGCAGTGATCCAGATTTTCACTGTTTTGCATCATCAACCCCACACAGAATAACACAGGAAGAACTAAATGACCTGATTCGTGATTTGGACTTATCAAAGAACAAGGCAGAATTGCTAGGATCAAGACTCCAACAATGGAATCTTCTAGAAGAAGATGTCACAATTACTGCATATCGAAAGCGCCACCAGCAATTGGAGCCTTTCTTCAGAAAGGAAAGTAATCTGATATTCTGTTCCGATATTGAGGGCCTCATGAATGCTTTAAAAATCACTCATGACCCACAAGAATGGAGACTATTTGTGGACTCTTCGAAACTGAGTCTCAAGGCTGTGCTTTTGCACAATGGAAACATTCTTCCATCTATTCCAGTAGCGTATGCTGTCCACATGAAAGAGACATACGATAACTTAAGGCAGCTACTGAATTCCATTGAGTATAACAAGTACAGCTGGCACCTCTGTGGTGATTTGAAGGTAGTTGCCCTTTTAATGGGACTGCAGCAAGGATATACAAAATACATGTGTTTCTTATGCGAGTGGGATAGCCGAGCAAGGGAAATGCACTACATGAGGAAGGAATGGACTCACAGGCAGAATGTAGCCATTGGAGAGAAGAATATCCAACACCCAGCTCTGGTTGAGGCTCAGAAAATCTTGCTACCACCCCTTCACATCAAACTAGGTTTGATGAAGAACTTCGTGAAAGCCATTGACCGGACTTTGCCAGCATTCCGATACCTGCATGAAAAATTCCCTCGACTCAGCGAAGCAAAGATTAAAGAGGGAGTTTTTGTGGGTCCTCAGATTCGAGAGCTTTTCAAAGATGACCGGTTCAACAACTTGCTGGAAGGTGACGCGAAACAAACATGGAATGCTTTTCGCCTAGTTTCTACAAACTTCCTCGGAAATGTTAGGGCAGAAAACTATAAGGAACTAGCAGAAGACATGTTGATGAAGTATAAGAAACTTGGCTGCAATATGTCTCTAAAGATTCACTTCCTTCATTCCCATTTGGATTTCTTTCCTAGCAACTGTGGTATCGTTAGTGATGAACACGGCGAACGTTTTCATCAAGATATCGCAACAATGGAACAAAGATACCAGGGAAAATGGTCCACTACAATGCTGGCTGACTACTGCTGGACACTCCTCAGAGATGCTCCCGAACAGCTGTACAAGAGACAGGCGAAGAAATCTAAGATGTAGTCAATGACTTGATTTTTTATAGGTAGGCTATTACAGTTGACCTTTTACTATTGGAATGCATTTCGTTATGTAAACATTAATTTCTTGCAGATTACAAAAAAACTAGAGCCAATTTTGCAATTTGACTGTCATATTCGTGTTCAGCACATAAAAATTGATAAGAATTGACTAATTTTATTTCAGTAACATGACTTTTGTAAAAATTTGTTGTCCAGTGTTATTTGAATTTATTTGTCTGAATGTTTTGGGCATCATTTATGCTAATAATTTCATACCTTATTTTCTGGATAAGAATCTTAAGATGATTGTCTGAATGTACGGCCTCGTGCATAAGTTGCCTTTTCATATACTTTAGATATCAAATATTCTCACAACGATAAATTGCACGTGGAAAGGATCGATATGTAAAGGACAGTATTTCCAGAAAAAGAAATTTCGCGAATCACGAAAGAAAGAAAGCTGTAACAACAAAGAACACATTGAAACGCTTATAGTTTTTGCTATGTTTTAAATTGGTTCTCCTTGTTTCGTCCATTTCTATGTCTTTCAGGATATGTAACATTTTTCGGACCATAAATACAACAATATCTTGTGTTGCTTCTAAGTAATAGCCTTGCTGAAAAAAAATGTATGTTGCGTTCCTCTTCCCGGTGCAAGCTGACGAACTCAGTTCAATAGCATAAAATAAACCACTTATCTTAACTGAATGTTTATGTTACCTGATTTTGTGCTATATCAAAGTAGAACAAAAATGCATTAATGCTGCTGATAAAAAGCCCAACAAATATCATAGAAAAACATATTGTAGTCAAAGGGAAACCGGATCGGAATGAAAATATCAGACAAACATTGAATTCGAATGGTTTGTCAAGTCCCGGTAAAACTCACCTGAGATTTATTCTGCCATAAGCAAAGAGATTTTGTTTCTTTAGTATGGCTGAATCGTTTTTAGGCTGAAATTAACTTCAAACAGCAACAATAGATAAGCGAATCAAAATAGTTGATGACAAAAGAGATAAGTAAAAAGGTAACTAACTAAACCGATGTCTATTTTCCAGCATCATAATCAATAACTTTTTCGCGTGACGTATCCTATAATATTTTAGCATGTAAGAAAATCGGTCTTTCTTTCGGTCTCAGACGGTTAACACTGAGATGTCAGTCGATCTCAAACGTGTTGATTGTTTCAAATGATGCTTTCTATTAAACCTGAGATATCATTCCAAGTCATTAGTTATGTAAAATAACTCATATACTCGATCACTGTATATATATCCTGACCTGCCGACATTGATTCATGTACACACATATATACAATCACGCACGCACGCATACACCATGATCATTGTTATACCATGATATGTATAATTCTTTCATAAAAAAAGAGAAAACTGGGCTCACCGAATTTCGTTATATCACACATCACTGGCGACTCGGTCTCGAAAGACCATGTGAATAGCGCCCTTGGGGTGTTGCCTGTCTCTGTTGGCAACGTCTGCTGTGGCTGTGCAGGCCTATACGTGAGTGACAGTCCCTACTGCAGTTGGTGCAGACATACTGGGAAGTCTGCATTACTGTGGTTGCTGTTGCGTTCTTCTTTCTCTTACGTTTCTCTGCCACCAACTGGCCTCTCCTCGCATCAGCGACTGATATGCCATTGTTTACCATCAGTCTCCAGGTGCCTCGGTCCTCAGCCAGCTCTTCCCAGCCATCAGGTGAAATGTTGCATGCCTTCATGTCCCTCTTGCACACATCTTTGAAACGGAGTGAGGGGCGTCCAACTCTTCTCATGCCAGTGGCCAGCTGTCCATATAAGATGTCCATTGGCAGCCTTCCATCCTCCATGCGTCGGACGTGACCCAGCCATCGAAGGCGGCGTTTAATTAGCAGGGAGTACATGCTGGGGGTACTTGCACGCTGCAGGATCTCGCTGTGTGGAACACGGTCTTGCCAGCTGATATTCAGGATGCGTTTTAGGCACCGTATATGGAAGGAGTTGAGCCGGCGTTCTTGCCTCATGTAGGTACTCCACGTCTCACTTCCATATAGAAGGGTGCTGAGAACGCAGGCCTGGTAGACTCGGACCTTGGTGTGCTCTGTCAGCGCGTTGTTTTCCCAAACCCTCTTTGCTAATCGAGCCATGATGGTGTTTGCCTTTCCAAGCCTTCTGTCCAGCTCCATATCAATCGAGAGAGTGTTGCTGATGGTTGACCCTAGGTAGGTAAAGTTGTTGACTGCTTCCAGGGTGACACCGTTGATTTTGATTGAAGGGGCAATGGTGGTATCTTGCACGCTGACATTTGTTTTTTCCAAGCTGATTGTGAGACCAAAGTGCGTGCAGGCAACAGCAAAACGGTCTCCCAGTCTCTGGAGGGCTTCCTCGGTGTGGGCCACAAGAGCTGCGTCATCTGCAAAAAGCATCTCCCTGATGAGCACAGCTCTCACTTTGGTCTTTGAGCGCAGTCGTGCCAGGTTGAACAGGCTCCCATCAGACCTGGTGTGTAGATATATGCCATCCGTGGACGTGTCGAAGGCGTAGGACAGGAGCAGGGAGAAGAAGATCCCAAAAAGTGTTGGTGCCAGCACGCAGCCCTGCTTCACACCACTGTTAATTGGGAAGGAAGTTGAGGATGATCCATCATGCAGGACTGTTCCTTTCATATCTGCATGGAATGAGATTATCATGCTGAGGAGTTTTGGGGGGCAACCGATCTTACTCAGAAGTTCAAAAAGGCCCTTCCTGCTGACCAAGTCAAAGGCCTTGGTGAGGTCGATGAACATCATGTTGAGTGGTTGACCTTGCTCTCTGCTCTTCTCTTGGAGTTGTCGTAGGGAGAAGATCATGTCTGTCGTCGACCTGCCTGCTCTGAAGCCACACTGTGATTCCGGGTACACACGGTCTGCCAGCAACTGCAGCCTGTTGAGTATGATGCGGGCGTACACTTTACCAACAATACTCAAGAGCGAGATCCCTCTGTAATTATTACAGTCACTGCGGTCGCCCTTGTTTTTGTAAAGGGTCACAATTGTGGCATCACGCATGTCTTGGGGGACTGCTCCTTCCTCCCAGCAGCGGCAAAGTAGCTCGTGCAGTGGTTTAATCAATGCTGGTTTTCCACGTTTGATAGCTTCGGGCGGGATGCTGTCACTACCTGGTGCTTTGTCGTTTGGAAGGCAGTCGATTGCTTTGCTGAGCTCCTCTAAGGTTGGCACTTTGTCGAGCTCTTCCATGGTGGGCAGATTCTTTATGCTGCTGAGGGCTGCATCAGTGACTGACGTTTCTCTGGAGTATAGTTCTGAGTAGTGCTCCACCCATCTGGCCATCTGTTGCCCACGGTCTGTGATCTTCTCTCCCGTCAGGGATTTCAGGGGAGCGACCCCTTTCACTGTAGGGCCTAGAGCCTTCTTGATGCCACTGTACATGCCTTGGATGTGTCCGGACTCGGCACTGCGCTGGATCCCTTCACACAGTTGTTGTCAGTACTCGTTCGCACACTGTCTAGCAATGCGTTGGGTGTTACTTCGGGCACTTCTGAGAGCAGCAAGCGTCCGTTCATTAGGACATTTTTTGTAAGCTATGAAGGCTTTTCGTTTCTCCTCGATTTGTGGTTCCATCCTTGATAGGTGTGCATTGAACCAGTCCTGGCTGGGTCGGTCCTTCTTGCCAAACGTTGACATAGCTGTGCTGTAGATGGCACCCTTCATGGCGTTCCACTTGGCTGTAGCGTCATACTCAGGCAGGTCCTGTAGAGCCTTGTTCAGGGCAGACACATACTCCTCCACCTTGGCAGGGACTGACATCTGTGCAGTGTTTATGCGAGGACATCCTTTTGGTTTTGTGCGGTGTAGCACGTGTGGCTGTAGTCGCACTCTGCTGCTCACAAGGGCATGGTAGGAGTCACAGTCTGCACTGTGGTAGGTTCTGGTGGAGAGGACGCTGTTAAGGGCAGAGCGCCTGGTGATGAGCAAGTCAAGTTGGTGCCAGTGATGAGATCTGGGGTGTTTCCATGACACTTTGTGTTGTGGCTTACACTTGAAGAAGGTGTTTGTGATGCACAGGCCATGGTAGGTGCATAGCTCCAGCAGTCTCTGGCCGTTTTCGTTGGTCTTTCCAGTGCCATGATATCCGAGGCAGGTAGGCCAGGACTCGTGGTCCGCACCTACTCTGGCATTAAAGTCGCCGAGGAGGAATAGTGGTTCATTTTTGGGGCATCCTTTAATCTGTTCGTCCAGCTGCCCATAGAACTGATCCTTCACGTCTTCTGATGACGTGAGGGTTGGGGCGTAGACACTGATGATGTTGACAGGACCTGAAGTAGTGGTGAGGCGGATGGACAAGAGACGCTCAGTGCCCCCTGTTGGAGGTTCAACCGAGGCCAGGAGATTGTTTTTGATGGCAAAGCCCACTCCGTGCTGACGGGGCTCCTCAGGTTCTCGACCCTTCCAGAAGAAGGTGTAGTTTTCCTCTCTGAGGGAGCCACTAGAGGCGAGCCTGGTTTCCTGGAGGGCAGCTATGCTGATATTTAGTCTGGTGAGTTCTCTATCGATGATGGCCGTCTTTCTGGTGTCGTCCACTTCTCTGAGGTCGTCGGAGATGCCTGTACACATGGTGCGCACATTCCAGCTTGCAAATCGAAGAGCTGGAGTCTTCTTTATTGGTTTCTTGTTTCTTTTGTCTGGTGTGGAATTACCGTCTGCTTGTCATGCTGAACAACACACTGAGCTCCAGACACCCACTGGAGCAGGCAGACGATGGCGGGTCAACACCTTATTGACCGGGGGCTGCCCGGCTTGAGGCGGGCGATAGTTGGCCAGTGGGACACGATGATCCCTCCCACCGTCAAAGCTGACCCGTGGCGCCCCTTCCCTACGCCAATCGGGTGGGACTTATAACCCGTAAACTGTCAGCTTCCGTGTTGTTTCCTCACTCAGTAGCGAGACTGGAGTGTCCTCTCCAGGGCGCAAGCCTGGGCGTGGAATATGGAGATCCTGGGCTGCCCAGACGTCAGGATCCCCCTCTCGTCCTTGCTGGTGGGGTCCAAAGGAATGCTGAGCATGACATTTGGCACCAGTTTGGATGCAGGAGCTGCCGGAAGGAGGTCGTAGTCGACCCATAGCCGCCTTAGGGGCTCCACTCCTGATTTTCTGTCTGGGTTTACTCCCGTAGCCTTTCCTTCTCCCGAAGATATCCACAAGGCAGTGGAGCCATAATCCAATGGATGGGACTTGGTTTTGAATCAGAGTTTCCTTCTCCTAGATGAACTGCCTGACAAGGCTAACGAGCTTCATCTGCCCGGGTTTGGGGTCAGAGTTTCCCTTCTCTTAGACTGGTTGCCTGCCAAGGCTAATGAGCCCAGTCTGCCCACCCAGTTATACCGCCGGGTACTCGGTCGCGCCACACAGCAGGCTCTGTTAAAACAGGGGGCACCGCGTAAAGGTGCTGCTGTGGACACAATAGTGTAGGAGAGGCCATATGCAAGTAACCTCCTGCCTCGCAGAGCGAAACAGTGGTCCTGCGGCGATCACTACACCTGGGAAGGAGAGGCTATGAGAGACGCTTCACTTTCCTTTGGCAAGCAGGACGTCAGGCCCAGGCCACGCACCCCCCCTTCGTTATATATATATATATATATATATATATATATATATATATATATATATATATATATATATATATATATATATATATATATATATATATATATATATATACGTACATACAAATGTACGAGAATATTTATTACCACATAAAATGAATTGTTTAATTATAAACACATGCAACAATTATTACAATGAGTGTTTGAAGGATTGACTTTTCAAATAATATTCGCATGTGTGGACGTGTCGGGTTTAATAACATCATAGGCAGATCCTGTATTGTATATAATTTGTGGAAGCGAATAATTCAGTTACAAACCATTAATCAATTTCTTTTCTTGCGGTAGTTGTTACTCTTGTCGCTTGATTATAACAGGAGTGCGTCATGTATAGGTTATCCTTGCTGCATAAACACATGTATCATAATTTCTTAAAATAAAGGAAGGAAACGAAAACGGATATGCTAGCTGCCGTGCGACATGAGTGTGATATACTTATTGTGTAAATCCAGGAAGTTGATTAGCTCTATTTACTAAACCATGCACGTATACATGAATCGATGATCGATACAATGAACATAACTGTTCACCTAACGGTTTGATAAATATCTACATAATGAATTAATTGGTAAAGAGTTCCTCCCTCTCTCTCTGTCTCTCTCTCTGTCTCTCTCTCTCTCTCTCTCTCTCTCTCTCTCTCTCTCTCTCTCTCTCTCTCTCTCTCTCTCTCTCTATATATATATATATATATATATATATTGATATATATATATCTATACATCTATACATCTATATCTATATCTATCTATCTAACTATCTATCTATCTATCTATGTATATATATATATATATATATATATATATATATATATATATATATATATATATATATATATATATATATATATATATATATATATATATATATATATATGTATATCATTCCCGTAGGTTGACGACGTAAATATCCTATCCATGTATTTCAGTCGAATGAATTGAAGTTTTCAAATGGAGATAGATGTAAAAATTTGATTGTAATATCAACTTAGGGATTTCGAATATCGGCACCAAAACTGAAGGATCGATATCCTTTTAAATTGAATATGATATAAAAATTGATATAGAACTATTTATTATTTACTACATTTCGCCAAATTATAAAGGCTATGGCTAGTTGAGTTTTACCTCCTAATATTACATCCAGCAACCAAGGAGTGGGGACGAGACTAGGGTTTAACCCAAACTGATGGAGTTGCCTTTTAACTCATTTCGATTTTCATTATTGCATACCAAACACTTGGTCAGGTCCAGCGAGCATTGGTCTGGATCTGTAACTGGGATTTTGAATTTGCATAGTTCACTCCTTTCAAATTACTGACATCAGCTTGATATATGTATAAAAATTAAAGTTGCATTTGACAGTTTCCCACTGTCATGTGTGTTAAGATTCAGTCCTAAAATGGTGTGTTTGCATAATCTTGCTTTTTGATATATGGTTTTATTTTTTTTATTTTTACATTAAGAAGGTACAACGTTTTAAAGTTTTGCATTACAAGGATTACCGCATGAGATGTTTGCTTCTTGGATTTGGATTGTTCGACAGAACAGCGTTGATGTAAATGGAAGAAGTAATAATGACGAAAGTAATAACGAAAGAAAGAAAGAAAGAGAACGTTGCTTTACCTCTATTAACGAGATTTTACCATGCACATACTCTACACTCTATGTTCAATGGAAACTTCAAATCATGTCATAAAGTGAGCAGTCTCTGAATTTGAGGTTGTCTAAATTATTACGGGCCAAGGAAATGCTTGCAAAATGTATAAAAGTTGAGAACCTCGTTATCTTTATTCCATTAGCGTGCCAAATTGTAACGTCTTTAAAATAGTGCGATAGGTGTGAGAGTAAGACATTATCAACCAATTGCACCGGACAAGGTCAGTGTCTTTAAAAGTGATCGTGAACTTGTATATTATTCAATTTCGAAATGATATTAATCATAGACACAGATTATCATGAAAATAGAAACCTTCTCTTGATATATGGTATTATTAGTCAGGCAAAAGGTATTACTATTTTCTAGATCTGATCAATTATATGAATTTGTTATACTTCTAATACATAGGTACGCCACGTGTTATTACTAAATAATGTTTAAATAAAAACGATGAAAAGAGGAGACAAAACAGGAAACGAGGCATAGCTGGATATATTAGAGGTCAATAACATCCACTTTGTTTTCTTAAAAAGCAACATATAAAAATTTTAATCTGAATTCCGTATAATGTATTTATCAGAACGTTAACATTTGCAGACTGCTTTACACAATCATGCTTGAAATATTACGTTTCATACTCAGAGCTGCATTTGTCATGAATTTTGAAACCCAGCTATTCAAACACATCAATTCCATGAAATAGAAGAGCAGCTATTCAAACTCATAAATTCCATGAAATATTCAAACATTACCAATCCAAAGAACTGAGCAGGTTGACTATTTCGTTCATACAATTAGTAATCAAAGTCCTCAAACACCAATTACGTAAACTTGGATATGAAATCAACACATTTAAAAGGCAGCTATACGTGTATTGAACATTTTGCCTATCAAATGACATCAATTTATGTTAAACGCTTGCAAAGCTTAGCTACATACAGCATGTAAAAGCATTGACAAGATCTGGGACCGAAATGGCAGAAGAACAAACGGACGGACAAGAAAGGTAATGTCGATATGGTCTTTGAATGCCAATGCCGGCCCCGACCAATAATGTTAAAAGAGATATTGCAAAATATTATCAAATACTTAGAATAAGGAATACTTAGGTTGTGTAAGTTTTGATATATTAAGGTGTGGACAGAAAAGTCGGAAAACAGGACATTATATATATATATATATATATATATATATATATATATATATATATATATATATATATATATATATATATATATATATATATATATATGGAGAGTAGTATTGCTTCAAGTAAACCAATACACTAAAAGCTGGATGAGGAAATGTTTCACAGTCATTGATAAAATTGAAATATATAAGTCCTGTTAATAGACGTATCTTGTTACATAACTGGTCGAAACAATTGTTTAGATCCAGGGTATAGTTATCGTCAGCAGTGCAGCGCAGCTATTTAACAGCACCATCATCAGTAAAGTGTCGAACCTGCAATCCACTGTGGATCTTTGTCAGTGGGCAGTTGTTCACATCTTGTGACGTGGTCTGCAGAGAACCACATTTACAGGAAGAGTCAGTTGCCTGGCCGCATTGCACAACGTTGACTGCAAAACGAACCTCTCCTGTCCGGAAACGGTTTAGCGTTGTCCATATTTGTTGAGGCCGGGATGGCAGGCATGGTTTAGTAATAAAACATATTGAGCATGGTGTCTATCTACTATATTTCCGAAACGTATTTGTGCAGACAATTTCCATACTGTTTCAGAGTTCCTCTCAAATGTTGGTCTCCTTTGGATTAGAAAATGCTGAGACCACTTAGAATGGCTAAGTAATTTTAAGAAATAAGTTTATTTTGAAACGTTTCATAGAAAATTCACAATTAATTTAATTAGTACTTTTGTTAATTTTTAAAAGAACTGATGATCATTGCCTATAAAGGATTAATCTACATATGGTTTTATATTTGTCAGCAATTGTACAAATTCTCTCTAAGCGATCACGAACATTATTACCACATAACTCGATCGCATAAAGATACCATTCCCAAACTTGGAAATAATGTAAACATTGTAATTTTTCAAGTAGAAATATTACACCTGTGAAACCAAACATACAACCGGTTTTATTATTAAAACAGTTGTATGTTATTACATGCTAAAGATATGGGTAATGATGCTGCAAAATGATCATTGACTGAGGTAGATACATTCTTTTTAACTACTTGATCATCGACTATTTTAATACCATGTATATTGTTGCTGTTTTTTATTTCAGCATACATGTGATTCATCCGTAAGGAAAAAACAAAACCTCTAAGTTAATACAGAAGACGGCTGAAATAATATTTTTGCTCTGAAAGTTAAAGTCATCTTGAAGTTTTTGATCAACATATTCTTCTCCAATTCACAATGTTTACTCCTTTGAAAGATCTTCCAGAAGGAAAGAATTGGACATTGGATGAACTGAACGAGAGAGAAGTGCAGTTGTTAATTCCAGTAACAATATTTATGTCCATCGCCATGGTGGTCGGGACAGTCGGTAATGCACTTGTTCTATATATCAATATCTTCGTCCTCAAAGCGAAAAACTCCACACACAGATATTTTATAATCTTCCTCGCCCTAGCTGATATCACATTTTGCATAATTGGAGATCCATTTCAGATAGGATCTTTAACCCATCCATACAAGTTCACAAGCACACTAGCCTGCAAGACTCTCAGTGCGTTTACTTATTTCAATGCTTTGATATCAGCCCTGATCCTATTTGTGATCGCATTAGATAGGTACAAACGGATATGCAGGCCACACGGAAACCAGTTTTCCATAAAACGGATAAAAATTATTTGTGGGATCATCGCGTGCGTTAGTTTCATCTTCTCTATTCCTTGCTTTGTCATGTACGGTGAAAGTACTGTAGAGACGGGGATTGCAAATATCACCGGAATATCATGCTTTCCCGACGATATGCACAAGGATACAAAGTTTCCTATTGGCTACAGTATGTTTCTCTACTCTATTTTTATTATCTTAACAGTATCAATGTCTGTTTTTTATACTTTGGTGTGGCTTCAGGTAAAGCATAAAAATGCAATAAAGAAAAATGATGCGTCTTACTTTAACGAACCCAATACGTCATCTTGCATAGCGGAGACGAATTCAACAGAAATAGTATCAGAAAGGATTATACCTCAAACTAAACTTCACTTATCAGATGACACAAGACATGTTAAAAATCTTGGAAGAATTATCAATAAAGCTAAGAAGGAAAACAACCTTAAGAAGCTGTCTGACACCGCAAAAACCATACGAGTATCTAAGACCTTATTTGCTGTCACGATTTTCTTTGTGTTGAGTTTCGCGCCATTCCTTTCTCTCGAAGTAATGACATTTCTCTACAAAGAATTCATAGACACTCTCGACAATACAAGCACTCTGTTCTATCAGCTTTTCTGGAGAACTTTTGCAATAAACTTCATGGTAAATCCATTTATTTATGGCGTCATGGATAGGCGGTTTCGAATGGAATGCAAGAAACTTGTGTTAAGAAGGTTACTAAATTAGGGTTTGTCTTCACTAAAGTATGTACTGGGGAAATCTTTTTTTTATAGATTCAACCGATGATCTGCAGAGGCGATGACGACATATTAGGACGATATATTCATTCGATATATATATAAGGTGAAAACAACGACCATGTATGAACGAATATATGTCTCCAGCACGATGCCGTTGCTGGTATTGGCTAATTATCTTAACGAGTTCATACGGAAAATGGAAAAAGAGGTGTATGTTATGATTATACACACGAGTTTGAATTCCTAATTGACATTATTCACATACCTTTCAATACAAGCAATCTTCATAAACATATCAAATACATAATTGCTCTTAAAACAACATGTTTAATAATATAGGTGGTGTGGTCTGCAAAGTATGGTGTGATGTGTGCTAAATATGGTGTGGCGTGGTATGCAAAGAATGGAGTGCTATGGTGTGGTGTGGTTTGGTATGGTATGGTAAGAATGGTGTGCCATGTTCTGTAAAGTATCGTGTTGTGTGGTGTGTAAAGTACGTAATTGGGGCGTGCTATTGACAGCTGTGGTAGCTAGACTACTTGGTTTATGTTCATACTTTGTTTTCACTCAGTGGTGGTATCTGCGCACAATAAATCTTCTTGATCCGGACGCTTGTCTATGCCAGCAACGTAAATGTAATTTCTTGTATTGCCTTTAATACAGCTTCAGTCGTGGAAAGCCTTCTTCAGACACTTCACCGCTAGTCTTTTCATTACACTAATTATATCACGATTATTTCCTAGTGAGTGCGTGAGACTGCGAATGCGGAACATTTAAATACATTTGATCATCGAGTATTTTAGGATTGGTCCGCTTGGATTGATCAGTCGGTAATAAAACAGGAACAAATATTCTGCATGAAAAAGCCTTTTTTAGTCTTCTTGCAATCTCAATAAGATATCACACATTTTATGTTAAAAAACATTGATTTAGCAAAACGTTTGTTAATTAAGAATATTCTTTGTATGTGTGATTCCCATTTATTTTGGCGAATTCGAATAAGACTAATATTTGTCATATTAGTCTGCTTAAGATTGGAAATAAATCCCCAGTTGTTTCTCGAAACTAATTTTGTTAAACTGACTTTCAATGGTTGGAACTCTCAATTCACATGTCAGTGATGATTATGTTAATTCCGGCCGCACCACGAATTTTCACATTCTTCCATTCAATGCCGCGGCTGGCGATGCTGCTCATCTCGCAGTGTTAGTAGCAAAGAGCCGTAAAAAACAACATTCAAAAAAGTTGCTAAGAAAAACTTTATTAAATATATAACTATATAATAATAATAATAATAATAATAATAATAATAATAATAGCGTTTATTTGTAATAAAGGCTACTGGCCCTTGATACATACATCATGCGGCACATACATATGTTATACTTTAGCAAAAGAATATCGTATATATTGGAAGTAATATATACATATACACACACACACACACACACACACACACACACATATATATATATATATATATATATATATATATATATATATATATATATATATATATATATATATATATATTTGTAAATGAATGTAAAACATCGAAAATAAAGTGTTCTAGTTCCTGCCATCACACAATGTTTCAGCAGCTCATCTGAAAGGTAATGTTATATCGCTTTGTGCAATACCGAACTGTGAGCAGATATCTTAATTTCAACACAGAAGGACTAAGTCACCACTTATTCTGACAACAGGTTATATGATTAGAGTTCATCTTATCAGAACAATATATCTCAATCCCCTTATCCTTCTAGCCTTCTCTTTTATAAATTAATAGTGTCAATATGCTGGAAATATAAATTTGTGTTAATAGCATTGCCTGCAAATTGACTTAAACTCACAATTTAACTACTGACTGTCGTGTTGGGGCATTGAAAGGAGACCAACCATACAATAACAAATCATGTTAGAGTTTTCATGATATTAGTGGTGAGATGGCACAAACCAGGTATCCAAGCTCTGTCACTAGTTTTAATACAATATGGAATCCATGCTGAAACTAGTGTTAGAGTGTCAAACATCAGAGCTAGGCTGGATATCACTCTAGAAATTAATGTTTGGGTTTTTTATTGCTGTGTAAATTGGAATATCATCACATATTAAGTAATAGTCCTAAACGAATTAAAAAGATAACTGTATTATTTATTGTTGCCTCAGCACCACTGTTAGCACAACTAGATGTGATAACAGCCATCGCCTATCTCGTAGCTGTCACTCACGAATATTAATCATTTCATGTGATTCCACCCATTCCTTGTGGTATTTCATATTATGCATGACTATGTTCTATATTCCTACATATCAGTATTATGACAAATATCTCTACAATGGCCGCAAAGGTCATTTAAACATGATGCATTTGATGGTTGGTTTGTAAATTTCATATTTCTTTTTGACGATAATTTGTTTCAAAAATTGATTTCATTCTGATTATTTTGTTTCAAACATGATTCTTTTTCAAAAGCTTACACCTGTCTCGTGGCCATTTTCAAAAGGAAAGAGCAATGTCATTTGTATAGTCTAAATTAGCAAGCACTACCGAGTACGCTCTATCCATGACAGCTAAAATTAGATCAATTGCCATGTTTATCGATAAGAACCTGATTAACGATGAAACATTATGCAATCAACACTTTATAATTGTCTGTGCCAATCTAAAGTATTTGGCTGAGAAGAAAAGTAAAAAAGTCATTTGAAACATTAGAGCATATTTATATAAGTTTCTGATCTATATTATAAATTCTGCAATGGTAAACTTCAAGAAGAAACCTTCAACAAAAATGTAGTTCCCAAGATTCAAAGCCATATGCTTTTGGCATTTACAACTAGAATTTATGGACTATTCATTATCCCTACTGACACAAGTGCGGATCCGGATTAGCAGTTTAAACCTGTGAAATCACCGGAAAGAGCCGGCGACCAATGGGAAGCAAATGGCAAGATTTCTTGCATATCATTATATTGGCCGAGCCGGAGACTAGAACCCACGCAGACAGAGCGGATATGGCAGGAATCGGTAAAGGTTAGAGCTTTAGACCACTGAGCGACGAGGTGTTCATAAATGAAATAGTACGGTAGGTATGTCATTGTTCCCTACAAATAGACTTTGCTACCGAACAGTGCTCCATAATCGGACTAATACCAAAGTAAATGAAGCTTCAAACGCATTAATCTTAAGTCTTAAACGCAATAAATGAAGCATTCTTACCACGAAAACTCCGATACAATCAAACAGTGGCGAATTCAGATGCAACACATTGTGCAAGCGACGCTCAGCCATTCAAAGAATTGTTGTATTTGTATTGCATCATCTGTTACAAATTGATTGCTCTTTTCCTCCGTCCTTGTCTCTCTTGCTCTCTTAAGCATATATCCTTGAGAGACCAACACTACCTATCAGTTTAGAAATCATCTGGGGCGTTAACATCCAATCGAAATATTAAATCATGGCCAAGTCCTTAATGGATCAGGAAGTAAATAATATATGATGAAGAGGATTGTATATATGTATGTATGTATGTATGTATGTATGTATGTATGTATGTATGTATGTATGTATGTATGTATGAATGTATGTATGTATGCATGTATGCATGTATTTATGTATGTATGTATATATGCATGTATGTATGTATGCATGTATGTATGCATGCATGTAGGTATGTATGTGTGTGTATGCTTGTATGTATGTATGTATGTATGTATGTATGTATGTATGTATGTATGTATGTATGTATGTATGTATGTATGTATGTATGTACGTATGCATGCATGTATGTATGTATGTATATATGTATGTATGTATCATAGAGGCACCCTACAAACTCCGTTTAAATCATCTCATTTATAATATGCCGTTTCAGAATATATTTATTCTTCATGTATTTAAACAACAATTTTACATATGAATTTGTTTGACCTGATTTCACATGAATTTTAAATATGTATCCTTTTCATATTTTAAATGAACCATGTATTTCACATTTTGGACAAAATGAACATATGTGCAAAACAATATGTTATAGTAATTTGAAAAAGAGAAACTTATTATTTTTATATTGACTTTTTCCAAGCAACAAAGTTTATTTATTATTATACATTTTTCTTCAGAGTACTGTTGTTGGTAGTCTGTGACTTTAGGAATGACACATAACAGATGAAAATGAATAACCTGAGTGTCATAACATCCGAGCCGTTGATGCAGAAGTAACATGCTTCCTTTCGTCTCGAGTCCTGGACTCATAGCACATGAACAATATGATGTACTCTTTAAATCACGGGAACAAACAAAATGATGCTGAGGTTGCCTTTTTGCATTTATACCAGCTATTTTAATTTAGTTTCAAATAATGGTAGCTGCCACACCCACTGTCACTCTCTTTGGATATGACATGCACATCGTTTGCTGAAAACGAGAACTAACAATACTACTGTCAACATTTTCAATCCGGCTTTTGATGTCTACTTACCCAAATTGACCACATCCAAGGCTACCAGAGCTAAAGTGGCCAAAAGCAGAAATGAATTGATAAAGGCAATACACACACTACGACACCTTTAAATTACGATTGTAAACCAGCTAATTACACTGGTCTACAAGTTGTATAGAAGTCGTCTGCTTCATAGATAAACTATGCTATTTATTGTGGATTTTGATGTCCCGATTTTATATATGACAGTTAAAACAATTGATTTGCTACTGTTCCCAAGATATTTTTGTCTTTTACATTTTACGTCTGTGTGATGTGTAGATAGTTGAGATTTAATTACAGATTGTTGAAATGGGTCATTGGATGTGTTTATGGTTGGTTAGATAATAATATTGCACCTGTCCTATTAATTAAACACTTTAAAAAACAGCAAAACGGTTATGTAAATAATATTTATTTATAACCAAAAGGCGGAAAACGACTTTGTAAATATAAGTACATACTTTGGTTCTTATGCAATGTCGACACGTCGCTTCTATGCTTGTCTCTTGTATTCATTAAATGGAGTTTCTCTTGTCGCTGTCTAGCAATAGTCTGCAGGCGATGATGTGCTCCGTTTGCCATGATAGCGTTTCTTCCTTGTTGCAATGTCCTGGTGAAATTGCTCGCCGTGCTCTTCGCTCACTGCCCGCAGTTCGGTGGAAAAAATCTAGATGATAGTGCAAAAATTGTATATTTAATGACGTGTTGCAACCGATACTTTTGTATGCCTTGCGGAGGTTTTAAAGCAACTTTCTGTAGTTTCTGTCTTGTTGTTTCCGAGACAAGGTGTTGCTACAAACTGGATGACTTTCCATGCCGTCTGTTCCTTACCAAGCAGTGCACGGTCAAATGTGTCATCTCAAAGACAGCGTCCTCTATCTTAGCTCCACTTAACCTTGGAAAATTTCCACGGAGGTACTTGAAATCTGCTTGTGTTTCGTCCATGTCCTTGATAAAGTTTTTCACCAGGCCCAGCTTGATGTGCAAGGGTGGTACCAACATCTTAATTGATTCAACAAGTGGAGGATGCTGAACACTTTTCCTCCCAGGCTCAAATCAGTGGTGGAGTGGAAAATCTATATTGATGGAGTGTGAATCTCTTTCACGACTATCCAGTTCGCAGAGAAAACAGCAGTACTTTGTGTATCCAGTCTTCAGACCAAGCAAGTGTGCAAAAATCTTCAAATCGCTACAAAGTTGCCACTGATGTTGGTCATAGTTTTTGCATCTCAAAAGTTGTTTTATGTTTTTCATAGGTTTCCTTCACATGGATTGCCTGACCAACTGGAACTGATAGCAAAACATTATCTTTATGCAACACAACAGATTTAAGACTATTTTTCGATGAATCAATGAACAGTCTTCACTCATCGTTATCATGAACGATGTTGAGGGCTGTTATCACACCATCGATGTTGTGGCAGGCTACAAGATCACCTTCCATGAAGAAGAATGGGACAATATCCTTGTGACAGTCTTGGAACATGGAAACCCTAACATCACCTGCCAACAGATATGCCTTACGCTTGGATAGCTTATGTTATGAATTGTGGTTCAGAGGAGGAGGATAGGAGAAAATATGGGTCATGTGACATTGATGGTTCAGAACTAGATGTTTAATTCTCTTCGTCTTCCCCGTCTGACTCAAGTGAGAATGAATATGGTGCATTATGAGCCAGCATTCCTTCTCCATTGGATATTAGGCGTATAGCCGATGAAATTTTTGGATAATGCACAGTCCACTTACTTCTTTCACACACTTTTCCCAACTGGAGAACCGTGCAGAAGTAACAATTGCTGATTTGATCTGTTGGCTCTCTCCAACTCATTGGCACTGCGAAAGGCATATATTTCATATTCCTGTTCAAGCACTGGTGATGATGTATTGCACAAGTGTTGAATCATATGTATAGGGCTCACATCTTGTCCTGATCTCCAGTTGTGCAGTCAAAACAAAAGCTAATAGGCTTTCTTAACCATGATTGTTATACTGTGTTTTTATAATGCAAAAGTCATTTCACCACAAACACAGCAGAAACTATCTGTATTGTTCACATAAGTACGAGGCATCAAACACTGACAAAAAAGAGAGCACGATACTGTATAATTTCTAGAGCTGATATAGGGCAATATGTTCAGCAATGTGATGCAAACTTTGTTATGATTTCATCACCCATGACTTCTAGGAATAACATGATACAATTCATAACATCAGTGATACAAACCCAGTGATGTATGTATTAATAGATCTAGGCAAATATATATTTTAGTAATTTCTGGTTTAAATTGAGATTCCTTCCCTTTTTATCTCATTTATCCTCTGCCGTTGACAACTCAAAGGTCGTACATACTGACCCAGTATCATATTTTTAAAACTAAAGTGAATAAACAATTTTAAGCATCATTTTCATTCTTAGTGACTCAGCATAAGTAAACTTTGAATACATGTATTTTGGAAGAATTTTGGCCGTAAACAAGTGTTATCTAGGGACTCCACCTATATCAGCGGCTGGCGAGAATTATAAATTTCCTGTTACTTTTAGTTTATTTGATACAAATCTCGGCGAATGCGAGTAAACATAGATATTACGATAGGATTAGACCATTGTTCCTTATGTACATAGTAGTGTTTGGTCTCTGCATTGTCTACAATTGCAGTTGCTTGGTATCCCTATCATACATCTGACCATTCCCTTCATATGTGAAAATATATGTCGATAACATGGTGGATACAAAAGTGGAATAGGCTAAGTGACTGAGCTGCATAACTGTATTGCAAACTCTACGTTTGAGACAATTTCGTTTTAAAGGCATAAAACAGCAACTAATGCGTTCTGCAACAGCCGATGAGAATGGGAGTTCGGAGGCGCGATGTCTGCTTTCAAAGACTTTAAGGTCTGACTGAGAACATATAACCAGAAAAACATTTGGTGCAAAGTAACAATAAACAAGTCAAGAGAACCTTAACCTCACACCGAGCAAGGTGGGGTAAATCAGTGTTTTATATGTTATCCATTTTGCAAAGAATAAAATCTTGAAATTATTCAGGGAAACATTTACTTAGGGTATACATGATGTTTAATCGTTTCTCTTACTTATATCTGTAAAATGTGTCTTTGATATTTCAGTTTTACACTCCTATGCATCTAGGTACGTATAATGCGAAAACTTAATTCAACGTTTGGAAGAAATGACCTTATATCGTGGTTGTTTTTCGGTGATGAATATAGTACATGCTTTGTCAGAAACGTACGTTAAACAAAACGTTGTTACTAAAAACGTATCATTTCTGGAAAATTCTAACAAGACTACTGAAAGTCCCTGAACATAATGCTGATGATTTCATAACAGTCTATATTAATTAGTTATTCACTTTTTTATATCCAGTGATATACCTTGTAGAGGTCCCGAATCGAACTGTGCTTCGAAGAAATATCGGCCTATATAACTAATCACTTTATTGCTCCTTTCTTGTCGAATGAAAAATTTTATCAGTGTACCAGTTTATCCTGTGTTATGACATTTTCTGATAGCGAGTATCTTTCTATGACAGAAATTGAAGAACCACAAATACAAGTTATTATTTCTTTATCAGGCTGAATATCAATGTTGTTAATATCGATTCATTTATTTCAAGTGCACAAAAGATTCAAAAATGCAAGGAAGACACCAAAAATAGTACCAGGCAAAGAAATGTGCAACGATCAAAAACAGCAAATTAAGCAAACAAAGAAACTAAAGTCTTAAAAGTCTTGAATATGTGTGTTGAATTTATGTCTAGAAGCACCCACAAGTGGATTATACAACTACACCGTTATAATTATAACATGAGACAGAGGTGTACAGCATTTTGCAAATTACCCTTATTTTGCTCAATTCATTGCAAGAAAGTCATATTTTAGGATAAAAGAAAGATAACGTAATTTTATTAAAGAGACCCGACAAGGACGAATTGAAGTCTGTTAACTTCGTTATTTCTAAATAATTAAACATTTAGGAAGCTATACCGATAGCTAATTGGATAGGAAAGCAAACCACTTTGTATAGAATTCGCAAGGTTAAAACTGAATCTGTGTAAGTTCTCATTACCAAGAATATAACATTTAAGCAAAGGATATGACTATAATTTGTATAGATATATGCAGCTCTGTTGTGGGTAAAGGATTAATGGTGCATGATCTATGAATTAGAAAGAAACCATCCCGCAATATTTCTATCAGATTTGTTCTGTACAACGTACATATAAAAGTCTGATTGCAACTTAAGCTGTCTGGCAATCTTGACAAGTAATATCACAATGGGGAAGCTGTCGTTTTCGCTGTCTTGCTTATTCATTCAAATTTCATTATAATAGACCCGTCATTATTTGTTTTTCAACTGATATGTTTAATCTGAAATCGACCAGCATTCATTACTCTGATCTGCCGATAGTATTTTCGGAATCTATTTATCCATGTATCATCATAAATATATCTGTACTCTGAAGTAACGGGATAAACTTTAAATATTACAGTAATGCAAATAATTGCGAAGTTTGGTGCATGAAAACAGCAAAGTACCAGTACAATCTTGATGACCCTGGCAACCATAACTAACAACAGTTCAGCATGTGTCAGGTGTTTTTCATGCAAATATGTCACCATATATTGACAGTTCCTAACATGTTGGTAATTAGTAGAGATCAGCATCTTCCAAGCGTAATATGAATACTAGTTAACACCCTGATAATTTCCTCTTCTGTAAATACATGGTCATTCCAAATTTGTTTGAAAGAAAGAAATTATATTTCATACAAAAGACTGTACCTAATTTCTTCACACAGGTAATTCTCTGCATATTTGTAAGTATATGTGTTTAGTAATTTGTGATATGAATAATTATTTGAATTGGGCTTTTAGGTCATGATGTTTATTACATACCGTGACGAACTAACATTCAGCTTAGAAACACTGACTGCAAAATCATAGAAACGTAAAGCACACAAAGCACGCAATATATATATATATATATATATATATATATATATATATATATATATATATATATATATATATATATATATATGTATATATATTTAAATTATTTTATTCTCTTAAAACAAGTAACACAAGATAGTGAAAAGCAAACATCTTTGTAAAATTTCACAAATGATTTATTTCCTTAGAACAGAACGTAGAAATATAAAATTGTTTATAGTTTTGCTAATCAAGCTACCAGATAACCATATACTTACATGCACAAGTCTTAGTAAGTTAAAGTTCTGAATAAACGTAAGTAGAAATCCAAAAAGTGTTGGTGTACATATGGCGGCCTGTATTGTGTTGTAGTTAAAAATGATGTTATTGGAAATGATGTATTATGTTTGCTATGTTGATCTGCAGGTCCAAATGCTTGAAAGGAACCTTAAATTTACACTTAATGTATTGTTACGAGTTTTTGCTCTTAAAACAAGTAACAGAAGATGGTGAAAAGCAAAAACTGTGTAAAATTCAACAAAGAATTTATTTTCCTAGAATACAACGTGACAACTAAAATAAACGAACAACTTATGTTATTGATATCTATGTCCCCAAATACTCACAAACTTACTGATAAACTCTTACTAAGTTAAAGTTCTGAATATACTTACATATAAATCCAAAGGTGTTGATTTTCATGTGGCGACAGATTTTTGGTGAAATATAATAGTATAATTCCACGTTTGAATTCACTATAAATCCCAGTTAATATCTCAATCCAAGAATTTTGCCTTTTAAAGAACTTTGTATGTCCAAAGAAAATATATTTTGAATTAAACGATTTGAAGAAATAAATTCAGCACAAAGAACCTACTGGTCACAAAAATATTACAAATCGATTCTCCTAGATGACAAGCACAATTCATAATTTTTCCACTAACATGATTATCTACTTGACCTCTGAGCAAAATTAACATTTTTGAAAAAAAGAATCAAGCATTACCCAATGGAAAATAACCTTCTAGAAAGATCTTAATGTTTACAAAATAAAATGATAGTTATTTTTAGAAAGTATGTTACTAAAATTATCCTATATAACATGGACAATATCAGCTACACCAGGCACATTGGAGGGGAATTCTAAGAACCTAGACATTGACCCAAATAAACATTTTTTTTCCCTATTAATAATGATCTCGATATTAAACACGTGAAGCATAATTATAAATTAGTGACGTTTTGAAAAGACATTGTAACTTCGACTGACTGGCGTGATATACATGCTTATGACCTCTTGGCCAGATTTATCATATTATTTTCCCTAACGTCACCAAAGAGGAAATAACACCATATCTACGTGCATTTCAGTTTGCCTTTTCCTAATGCAAACCAAATTCAAATTATTCGCGTCTCATGATACAGCCATAGCTAATACAACTGCGTAATGTACTATTTTAAACGTGTCTTTCTTTTTAAAGCTACAGATCGTAAAATTGTTAAGACATTAAATACAAAATTACATAGCTTCCTGTTTTCTAGGACAGCGGGTTAATGAATTTGAGATGGTCATACTTGTCAAATCCAGCTTGAGGTTATTGTATACGATTTCATCTCAAGAATATATCCCTTAGTATCTCATGTACCAATATGTGCAGTATAATGTGAAAGAAGTTAACTATGATGATCGCTAATGCCCAAAACAGATACAGACTAACCTGATTAAATCTGATCAAGGGTTGTTTATTTGTCAGGTGAAAGACAAATAGTTCAAATGATTAATTAGTTCAAGCTCCAACTGACTTTACAAGCCATGGCTGACTATTGAGAGAGATAGATAGAGAGATTATCGTTTGGTGTTGTAAGGGGGCCAAGTGTAACCAGTAGACACAACTCAAAATCGACATTTCATTTATGTTTATTTTAAAGGATTGGTTCTCAATGCTATTTGTTGATAACATGTCCAACTCCCCTTGTCGGTATTTTAATATTGCAATTAAATTGGCTTGGGAATCAATATATATTTTGAATGTGAGATTTATTGCGTTAACATTAAAGTTTATATGTGTGTATACGAGAGAGAGAGAGAGAGCACTTTAAAGATACATCAAATATAAGCATAATTATTGCACAGTTTGATTAAAATAGATTTTAAAACGTATAGTTCACCGATGCATTTGCAGTATTTTGAGAGTGATTTAACATAACTACAGATATAACGCTTTATGTCTTCATTTAGCAGTGGTAAATAGTAATTCCTTTTTTGATCCATTTTCCTAAGGAAATTTGATAAACATTTAATATTAGCTCAAAATACAGACCATAATGAAATGAATACAGTTACTAGAATGAAAACGATATTACCAAGAAAGGAAAAATACTCTTAACGCATCACTGATGACATTTATGATAGTGTGACTAGGAACAATTGAAATTGATGTAATCGACGTTAAACCGGGTGTAATACTTTAAAATAGTATCATATCTATTATCAACTTCCGTGAAACTATATTCAGTTTGGTTCCGTAAATGCCAAGATTAAGAACTAAACTTCCAGGGGAGTGGCTTGAACAGAATTAAAAATTCTAGTTTCCAGTCAACGAGTCATCTGATACGCTGCTAAGATAATTCAACGTGTCACATAAGAAACATGAATATACATTAGTATTATACTTACTCGCCTTGATGTAGTACCATCGTGTAACTATACACATGTATGAATGGATGTGCACGTGCATGCAGGCTGGTTTTATGTATCTAACTTATTTAGTTTTGTTTAAATATCCTTAGATATCATCAATCTCTGACATTCATCATACGTCCAAAATATCCAAAACTTTCTTGACAAATGAGAAACATGAATATACATTTGTATTATACTCACTTGCTTTGATGTAGTACCATAATTCATATTTGTACATGGATGTAAACGAGCATGTAGGTATTATGTATCTAATTTGTTTAGTTTTGTTTAAATGTCCTTAAGTATCATCCATCTACGACATTCATCATACGTCCAAAATATCCTAAACTTTGTTATCTTTAAAAAAGAATGATTTGAAAAGGGTATTTATTTTAATTTATAAAAAAAACTGTTTATATTGTTGAAATTTTAAATTTATAAATACTTCAGCATCGACATGAAATACAACTTTTTATCTTTCCAAGCATATACCTCATTTCAATTATAATTACTTTCTTTCAAAAAGTAAATAACATCCGTCTTTCTTACCAATTGGCTGCCCAGTGTAACAACGTACTACTGGTGACAATCACTACTAAAAATGGTACCTAGTTAGTTATAAATGCCTCCTTTCTTTCATACTTCATGTCAGAATACTGTGTTACCTTTGGTTAGATAAATACAAATACACAAGCTAGAATATAAGAAATACACGAATGAATGAATTTAAATAACAGAACACTAACATATAAAGAGGATTAATCTATCAAGTTCAATATACATGAACGTAAATAAGTAGGTGGCTGTTCCAAGATACATATTCATGTGCATACCATTCACCAACCCCCTCAATGGTCTCATTATTTAGGAGGATGGATACATTCCATTCATTTCCTCAAATGCTTTGTTTTGGATAATGAAATAAATTTATGATTTTGCTTTACACTTAGCTTGTGGTCCCCATTCTAGTGTAACCTAATTGTTATTTTTTAGGTTTAGTATAAAATTGATCTAAAAACGGAAGTAGTTTAAGTAAACATGTTGTGCTGGAAAATCGATGAGTTGCATTAAGGATCATTCCGTAAAGGTAAGATGTGAATGATATTTAGTCAGACCTTAATTTGCTATTATTCAAAATTGAGTGCCCTAGTTCTGAGGGACAAGAAATTTCGGGATTGAGTGGAAACTGATATTTTCCAAGATTTGAAGAGATATAATACCTTCAGACAGAGAGAGAGGACATTACAGTAGAGATTTGAAAACAAAGAGTATCTCGATCGGTTTCTGGCCAACAGTGTATGAAAACCTTCATTTATTGCATCTTGTGTGTAATCGGCCTAACTGAAGTTGATGTGCGTGGTAGCTGCGCAAGAAATCATTATAAATAGAATTCATCATTGTCATCTTTTAACTCTTCTTCTCTTTGTACGGCTTCCCTACCCGTTTCGCAATAGAAGATCTATCGCGATAAAACAGCAGGCAATAGTGACTATTCGATATAGCTTTTATTTGATTTCTTCCTAGTCTTTTCGATTATTTTGCAGAACAATTATCCCATTTGTTTGACGTGTACTCTAGGATAGAAGTGAAACATACAAAGTAAATGTTAGGAAGTGTGTTAATGTCCAAATTGATTTTGGCCCGTCTAAGCATTAATACAGAGCTGTTATTTGTGTGACATCACTATTTGTTAGCTGCGGTTAAGCTTTGAGGGACAATTTCATTCATGTAACGGTGTTAAATAAAAAGATTATCAAAGTAGAATGACAAATTAGGGACTTCAAAGTAAGCGTTCGAACATAATAGAAAGTCTGCTTGTTTAGGGTTGTGAGTTACTTACCAATCCTTTACCAAAGTCAAACAATTTGTAAACGTAGCATTGAAAACATGATGCAGATGTTTTCTTTTAGCAGATGAAAACCTCATCTAGGCTTCTTTACGAAAATTATAAGTGATTTAAGTTTATGTTTTGTCACTGATGCAAACTAGATATAAACGAGAGCCTTCATTAGAACTCAGTGGAACACGAACATATAGTACGCTTTAGATGGTAAACGTCACACTTCTCATTAACGCCATCTTCGTATCAGCTTAAAGTAACCCCATTGATCCAGACACAACTAACATTGTTGCAAACATATCAGAATATCATTCATTTAGTTTGGAGGCCGAGGCAATTCATACTAAATTATATAATTCAACAACTGGATCTGGTGAGTGCCCTAAAATAAGACATGTATATTATGTACACGTGTTGGTTTTAATGCATATAGTTTCATAACATGTTTGATTCCCGTTCCACTAAAAACACTTTGAACCAACTTGCTAGTCAGATTGGTCTGTATTTTGAAGGAAAACCACAGTCCTCATTAATGCTGGCATGAGAAGGGGAAATTTTTTATTTTATCAAAAACATTGCCTGATTTGGGGAGATTTATTGAAAGCGAAGGAGAACCGACATCTGCTTTTCTGTAGATAGTTTGCGATGAATATCTTATATAAGCAGAGTTAACACAACAACATTGTTTCCTGTTTTTTGCTAAACCAGTGACATATATTGCAAAAGGGATCTTTCTTGATCAAGCTGGGACTCTAGAATAAATATTATTTTGATGATTCTCAATGTCGTAAAATCATCTAGTGTCATATTATTTTGGATTTAAGGAATATATATATATATATATATATATATATATATATATATATATATATATATATATATATATATATATATATATATATATATATATATATATATATATATATATATATATATTTATATATATATATATGTATATATATACATATATATGTATATATATACATATATATATATATATAATATATATATATATATATATATATATATATATATATATATATATATATATATATATATATATATATATATATATATTTTCGTTATATATTAATAATGAATCACAATATGAATCAACATCTTGGTTAGATGTCTGCGGTTTAACAGATAGGGCACATATATATTTAGTTGGCATTAATCTCCTTCTGTTCTATAACCATCTTATAATCCCACTTCACCTGTTAAAACAAAACGAGAACAATTGCAAGCTAAATGTCAAATTCGATTAGTCTAATCAGATCAAAACCAAAGAAAATCAAACAAATATCAATGGATTGCTTATTTGGTTGTGTACTTTTAACATGAATTATGAAATGAATCATACCAGCACTGACATTTTCTGTACGAATATACACAAAGTGCGGCGAAACATGAACTGTAAACAGCAGACACGATCTTGCTATCTCGTACTTCCGGCTGTATTACACATAGCTAGCAAATACGTTTGAGCATTTAATGCAATGAAAATGTACTTGCTTGAAGAGAATATCGAATACATTGCATTTCATGGATATACATCAGAAGTATTTTCACCCATTTAAGATTTCAGCAACCTGATGAAATATATGGGTTGTTAACTCGTTACATGTACGTGACTGTTATATTCGTCTTCTTCTTCTTCGTATTATTATTATTATTATTATTATTCAAGGATATATATCCAACGTCACTTGAAATACAATAAATATAAACAATATATGTTGGTGTTCTCTATTGGTCTCATTATAATGCACGCTAACTTATGTTACAAATCAAGTATACTAAATCAACATGGTGGCACTTCTACAAGGAAAACAGAGCATTATGTAAACCATATCAACATTTGTCGACATTTCGTTTGCTTTCTGTAGCGATTGTCCCTTAATAATTATCGAATGGTGTTTTATTTTTCTTTTATTTCCATGCAAATCTGAATACCATGAAATATTGTTCTTAAGTTATCAAATATACGTTATTCAGTTCATTAGATATCTGATTTTAATAACGCTTGTACGTAATGGTTATTATCGGCTAGCAGTAGAAAATACTATGCTCATTTAAGGCCAGTAACTCCTACTGGCGTTCAACCGGGTCCATAAAACTTGGTTTAAAAGTATTTCATCGGCCTGTATTCTGACGTTATTATTGTTGGTCATCTTACACTTATATATCGGACATATAGTATAGATCGGATCTGTTTAAGGTAATTTTATTTATGATTTAATCAATAATTTTAATTTGAACATTTAGAACACTGAGGTACTAAAATTATAGAATTTCATGAAATAAAGATTTTATATCTGCTTTTTAATAATTCGTACTGCATATTTCCTAACGTCAATATCATCAACATACATTTCGCGGAATAATCTAATGAACAAAGGTCTTTATTGCAAGCAAATGTCATTTCAGGTCCTTCCATAAACGGTAATAAATTTGATCCTGAACATCGGTGTCTTATGTTTAAAGGGATACTAAGATCCTAATTGAATGATAAATTGACTTATTTTGAAGAGAAGTAAACTATGACAGTCTGGATTAATATCATATTAGTTTAAATCATACAATAAGTAATATGTTTGGGAAACGAGCCCAATTCCTTGAGTTACAGCACCCACGGAACAAACCTGACGATTTGTTCATTGCGCGCGCATCCTCAAAAAACGGTGAAAATTAGTTGAGATCTTAGATGAGAGAATATGCTGTAAAATATCTAGGATATGTGATATTTTTATTCAGGTCACCTTGTATAGCCTTTTTGGATTTTCGCAATTATTTGTTAATTACGAAATGACGGTGTTGGGGAGTAAACAGATTAACAAACCAAAATATATAAAGAGATTTCATTACCTGTTGCCTTCAAGAACCCATTTGACAACAAGGATTGTTTCATAAAATGTGCCCTCGTAATTTCTTTGCATGGGGAATTCTCTGTATATGTGTAGGTATACCTGACTAAAAATTTGCGAAATGCATACTTCTTTACATTGGGTGTTTCAGCTTTGTTTTGTTTTACATGGCGTAAGGTTGTAATATTTGGCATAGAAAGTCTCACTGATAACTAGTGCAGCGTTATGTTCTATCGTTCTCTCACATCCAACTGACTCTAAATTAAATGGGACTGCATTGAAGGATGTTTTTTTAACTGAAGAAATATAATTCTTCACAATATTAACATTTTCTATATCAGAATTAGATTTTATATCATGTTCATAAAAACAATACGTTTAATGTCTATTAATATATGTGATCAATTCAATTATTTTATAAAGACGTTAACAACTTTGCATACACATTCCATAAATGCTACAAGTTTATAGAACTAAATTTAACATTTCAAGGCAAACACAAACACACACACAGATTTATTAACATCCATAATTGACACGGAATATTTTGTTTGCTGCGAGTTTGGTCTGCTTTCTAAAAGCGGTAATAATGCCATTAAATAATACAAGAATATTTAGTATGGTTCAAAATATACCGTTGTTATTCATTCATAATCATTCCCCATATCATTCTAATATGTTAGAGGTGGATGTCCTTTTTAAACCTAACCTCTACAGGCACGTGCATAGTAGTATGTGTTAATTCCATCGCACAACGAAAATAAACACAAACATAAATATACGTTTCCATACCCACACACACAATTCCGATGTATACATTTCGAGGCTGGTGGACATCGCTAGATCGCGTATGTGTACGCTGCTCAAACCGGATTGTTTATATTCAAAAGCATGTTTCGATATATACATTTCTTGTTTCTTTTAACTCACGAATCATCAAGTGTTTTGGGTGACGAATATATAGTAATATTCATTCTCAATGTATTATTGAAAAGACTTCGTAAGGAAAAAAATGTTTACGGAAGAAAAGTATGATAAACTCTTGAGGAGATTTCCACTTTGAAGCTAAAAAGTCATTGCACGTCCCTGATATATTTAAAATGCGAACCATTGCAATGTTACCATCATTGTAAAATCTTCCAGAAGGAAGGACCTGGACATTGTATGGACTTAATAATTGAAGGTCATGACCGTCTGCAATACACTCGTTCTGAATCTCAATATGGTCGTCCTCAAACTGCACGAACATATATCTGTAACCTTTTTCGCTTTAGTGGGTATCGCACTGTTCGTGATAAGTGGTCCATTTATGATCGGAAATTGTCCTATCTATATTCATTCAACAACACAGACTTGCATGCGTAGACATGCATCCTATATTATATTTGTTGTTGGAGCTATAGTTGCATTGAGTTTTGTAAATTTATCTCTCGGGAAATACTGACGTACTTAGAAATGTCATGGAGAATCTCGATAATACAAATTAGGTGTTCTATCAGTTCGTCTTGGAGATTATTTGAGATAAACTTCATGGTAAATCCAATTTTCTATAGTTTCTTGGATAGGAACTTTCGAATGGAATTCAAGAAAGATGACGATTTTAGGATCTTTTTAGTTCTCCAGTAACATATCTGCAAATCTTTCAGAATTATCATTCTATAACTTACATGCTTGAACATAGAGGCGTCATTCAAACTAAGCTTAGTTATAATAATTAAGGAAAAAACGACTTGGGATTTCGTCAATATAGGTGCGAATTTGTAATTATAAGATGCATGTAATTAGCAGTAATTAGTAATCCAGAGGGTGTGTACATTGGATCGGCATGTAAATGGCTAACAACAGACCATACTAAGTTTCTAAAGAGAGTACCCTGTAATAACTCTATTGAATATTTTCTACTGTTCACATAAATACATTTTGTTCTCTTGTTAAATTCCCCCGTTCCTAAAATTTAATAGAAATAACGGTTACTACCTGTCCATAAAATATGTTTAGTTTAGTTGAATTTTGAAAAAAGAGAAGTTATAAGTAAATATGTGTACAAGGATGAGTTTGTTTACACTTTATATATTTATGACATTTTCACCATGTTTATAAGAGTTCTTACTGGTAGAACAGATTGCAATTTCGAAAGACGCAGGAACTTCTTCAACACCAAACAAATCAATATGGAAAACAAAAAAGAATGAAAGAGAGAGTATAAATGTGAGACAAAGTGAACAAAACAGAAGAAAAAAAAAAGAGTTGCATATATCGTCTAATGGAAACGGAAGAACATAATTATATTTGCCTTAGAAATTATACGCATAGTGCGTCTAAAGTACACTGTGTAGATTCAGTATGTTACTCATTTTCATGAAACTGTCGCCACAAAATATTCATAGTTGTAAAACGTTGTAAAAAAGATTTATGTGTATCTTATAATTTGAAACGTGCCATTCGATACATACGTATTTATGTTGGGAAAGGATTGTGTCCATATGTCAAGGATAATGCGTATGTGCTTGCAAATATCACCTTCCGTTCGAGAAAAAAGCAGTTTATGACATGCTTTATATATTTTGTTTTTACTAACGTACATTTAAAGAAAAAACCCATTAAATGAAAACAGTACAAATCTAATGTTCATTCTGAAATTTCGTTAATTTTCGTTCTAATTTGTGGAAGTTATATCAACTTGGGTTCAAAATTAAAATTTTCGTAGGAAGTGTAGTTAGTCCTACATAAATTTGCTGCTTATTTAAAGCCATTACGGAAATCTTGTTATCACAATTCCTTTCGAAGGACTTGGGGTTACAACTCAAAACTTTATTGTTGTGTCTAGTTCTTTCAAAATAAAAACGGGCATTTTCGGGCATCAAGTATGGCGGCCGTGGCGCCGAGCTTGAAAATCTTTATATTTCTTCTCCTGATCGGATGGTCATATCAACACATATAAGCACACGGTTTTCACTTAAAGACTTTTTGCGTTATCTATTTGATAGGAAAACATGAAATATCCATTTTAGCTTATCCACCGATTTTGAAGATCGTGTTAACGCTAGTATACCTGAATGGATGAGTGTATCGAATTTGGTTTTCTCTGAGCTGGATCTAAATACAAACGTTTCTCCCTGAACATTCATTACAGATTCTAATTATGCCTATTTGGGGCCAAAAGAAACTTATCGTTGTCAGACCTATCGCATTCCGGCCATAGTGATCGTGTCTCAAATATTAAGTTCATTACTGCTCCCGAACTGGTAGTTGTTAACTATAAGCCTTTTGCTGATATGTCAGTGAAAACGTTACCAAACGAAGTCTTAATATGGTAGTCGTAGAGGTCATATTAAAATAATCTTCATCTTATTATCCACCGCTCTTTCACACGTCCTCCATTATGCATGACTGTTTTACTTCGAAACAGCTTTTGATAAAGTAATGGTCATACATGAAAAAGAATGGAAATACTGGTTGATATTTTTAAACTGAATTATCCCATCTTCTGTAGAATTGATTGTCGTATCAAACATGGAAGAACAGCAAAAAAAAAGAACATAAACATTCAATATAAGTAAAAGAGTAAGAATAAGAAAGGTAGAAATGCATGGAAAAAAACAATTCGGTAAGCTTTGACGAAGATCGTAAATAAGAGTCATAATTAGTTCCATGTCATATCGAACGTAGTTATGTATATTTACATATATGAATATAGTAAATCACAGACTCCTATTTTTACTAAAACTATTTCTGCTCTAAGAAATATAAAATTATACATGAAGCAACCGTGAACATGCTATATGTCTAAATGATAAAAAGTAAATTGTACGCATTATTAAATTGTCTAATGTACAATACATCAATTTGTTTTCAGTCATATAATGCATAATGATTATATGCAATACACGTAACAAATCAAGGTCTTAACATACGATCTTTATATGAAGCTTCTGAACTTGAATATCATTCCTTGCCTTTGCTTCTAAATTAAAATGTACGTTATTGATGTCATAGAAAATCTGTATCACTAAACGACTAAAAATAAAATGTGGAGATAATTAAATATAATGGCGCACACAGTTCATTTTGTTTATTATGTATGCATATAACCTCACAAATGTATTTAGTTTGCCAACAACGAATAGTTTTTTCGTAGTTTATAAAACGGCACCAATGTTCAAGATACGTACAACTTGTCAAAGTATCTTATAATAACCCAAAGGTTTAATCAGGCCAAAAAGTATGCTTGTCGAACAACATTTACCTGTGTAAAGTAGTTCTGAGCAATAATATCAAGTATCATAATGTCTCATCTGGAACCATTTTCACTACACATAAATATACTGATATTGAAAAATCAATCATGACTCATAAAATCAATTAGTTAACAAATAGACAATCTCTGTAGTTTCGATAACGATTGCTCTGATTATTCTTGTAATTATTTCTTCCGTTTAATAGTCAGTGGCACACAGCGTTATATTAATTTCTATAAAAAACGCGGCAAAATTATTATGTTTAAAAAACCCCACAAAATCTTTCTTTTTTTTCAATCTACTGCATCAAACTTATCTACGACGGCAGGGACCCATCCTTCCTAATGTCACTGGACAATTGTATTCCTACGCGGTGCTGCCAAAATGTTGGGTATTGAGCCATCTATCTATCTATAGGTAACCGATTTATAAGTCTGCTCCAAGACAAGGCACCTCCGTTTAAATCCACCCTCGTGACAGAATACCTCAAAGAGCACAGCAAACAATCTTTGTCTTTTCCTGCATATAAGTTCTGGGTTACCTCCAAACGGTTTCTAACTGAATAGCATTATCAGAGATTAACTGAAGGGCAGACGATTTAATAGATGCCATCCGGTGCTAAGCATTTTTCTCCATTTATGAACAATATACATAAAATGTACATGTAAAAATGTTTTTTGACAACTGGATAACTAGACAGAGAATGTGAGAAGAATGCATGAAGTGTATTTTGAGATGACACACTAGCATGGGGTTCACTAATAAATAAAACTTTGTGTAAAGTGCACTAACACTCAGAAAGTTTCAAATACCCCTATGATAATTATGTTAATCGATCGATTTTTGAAAACTACACCATTAGGCAGAACCATTTATGGTAACTCATTTTCATTAACGATCGGATCACCTTGGAAAAATATACATTTGCCTCACGTGATTATGCAATCATGGCCTACCAGTCTGCATAACCCATATTTCCTTCGACCAAATTATTTGAGTAGTTAAATAACCAATACGAACATTCGTTAGTTGCTTGCGTGTTAAATTCAAGGCTTATGCAACCAAATGACCATAGGAGATAACCCGCTCTACAAGAGCGAGTTACATCTATAAAGTAAATCAGTTTGTAAAGTTAGAGAGGGAGAATACGCCTTTGACAATAGTATTCGCTAGTTGATAATCACCTTTGCTTGAATTAAAATACTGCAAACATAACGTATGTGCGACTTAATGTTCAGCACAAACACACGCACATACAAACACACACACACACGCACACAAACATATATATATTTCTGTGTGTGTGTGTGTCTATGTATGTAGGTATCTATGTCTATATATAATAGAGTCAATCAGCAACATGTACGTTAGAAAGCATCACATGTATGGCAAGGACTTTTTTAATTTCTTTATTTCACATGTGTGATAAATAATTTTACATGTGAAATCGTTTGACTTGATTACACATACCATACATGCATCCTTTGCAGATGCATTAAATTGATCATTTTTTTCACATATGTATAAAAAGCAAATATGTGCCAATATTAAATTTTACATTTATTTGAAAAATACTTTAAAATTGTTAAAATTAAATTTGCTCAACAACAGAGATCGTTGATGTTCTGGTAGTATATGACGTTAGGAATGGTACTTAATAAATGATTCGAAACACCGTCTTGAAATTTGATGCCATTAAACTGAATAGCTTGTGTACTTTAGTGTTTTAGCCGTCGAAACAGCAGGAACAGACTTGCTTCAGACTCGAGTCCTAAACTCCGTGAAGATGCGTAATACGATAAACTCGTTCAATAACATGAACACAGTATTTGAAGCTAAAGTGTCATTCTGCCTTCCACCTGCTCTTTTAGTTTAGCTTAAAATAATGGTATCTGTCTCATGTGCTGCCAACCGTTTCTGACATGTCCTACATGGAATCGGTTCACAATTAATACTTCCAGTTCAGTACCCACGAATGTAGTTCTAGTCTATTTTTAGACCATTTTTTCCTCTCTCATTTTGGTGGTGATAGAAGAGTTTTATTTATGCATTTTTGGTAGGGATTTAAAGGTAACTGTTATTCCTGATAATATGAGCTCAGCGTGTTGTTGTCTGTGTGTATTTCGGCGACAGTGCACAGTGTGTAATAAGGTCTTGGTGATGATCCGGAAGTGAAATCTGTGTTCTGTTTACATGCTGCTATGTTGCCAGTCCAGCATCTCAAAAAAGAGCAGGCCAACCTTTGACGAGAACTTTACCGTGAAGTCATCTTTGGAGGTATTTTAGACTAACATATGATTTGTATTCTTTGTCACACAGTGGAAAGGTCAGTACTGAGAAACAAATATAGTAAAATTAATTGTGTTCTATGTCATTTCAGGGCAGCATTGATTCGATTTTAAATTGATATAAAATTTGTATTATTACTGATAGAGACATTAGATTTTCACACCATATGTATATTGACTGTAGCAATCAGAAAATATAATTAAAATGTAAAAACTTTAATTATTGTTTTAAAATTAATTAAAAATACTAAACAAATTTAAAATAATTTTTTCCCGATACATTCACAGAAATGGTATCTGTTGGAGATGACTCTCAATATTATTAGCAGCAATGTATTCCTTCACCATACAGAAGTTGCAATGGAGGATTTTTTCAAAGCCTGTCAGCGAAAAGCTCATTAAATTCTGTAATAGCACATAATAGTGTTTGTAAAATATGGACAGGAAATGTAACAGCCAATGGATTATATGGCCTATTGTCATATAAGGATCCCGTGACAAACACATGGAAGAAAAACCATGCTCACAGACTGGCACTGATGGTGAATTTGAGAAGTCTGACTATACCAAAGGAGCTAGATGCATCCCATTTATGCCATAATAGTTTGTGTGTGAATGTGGATCATCTGATTCTAGAGCGTCATTCCGTTAACAATAATAGGCAGTATTGCAAAGGTTATGGTCATTGCATTGGCCATGGTGACTATCCAGACTGCATGACAAAGTTGAAATTGTAATATGGAATAAATTCAGGTATCATGATATATCCTTTACACCCACCCACATCCATATCAATTTATGTCTGGCATGGAAGGAAGGAAGGAAGGATGGATGGATGGATGGATGGATGAATGTGTTGAGTAACAAGGAGAAAGGAAAGAGTGTGGTCTTTATTTTAGTTGACCATGCTGGTATGACAGTGCTTTCTTAGTACATTCTTCCCCCCTTCCTTCCTTCCTTCCTTCATTTTGTTCATTCATTGATTCATTTTATTCATTCATTCATTCAGCTAGTCTACTTAGTCAGGTTTTGTCATGTCATGTTATTTTAATTTTAATTTTTTTAATCTTTATTTATTTTGCTTTCTAATTTCTTTATTTGTGTCTTTATATTCAGAGAAAACTGTTTCGACCTCTCCATAGGTCTCATCAGGTGGTAGTAAGTAACAAAACTGCACATAACATGCGTTGTGTTACCTACGGATTTCCCCACTACAGTTTTCCCTTCTGTACAATGTGTTCTTCATCGTGTCTTTGAGCACTTTCATTTTGCACATGGAATTAAGATAACTTTTTCTGTTTGCAGTGTGCATTGGCTCCTGCTAAACCTTTGCATGGGAGTGATAGCCCTTAGTTTCTAGCAGTCCTTATCAGTAGTCAGACGTATTATTGCCTTGTTGTGTCCTGTACCTCAGATGGGCCTGTATCATATTTCCTCGTCTTGCTAGAATACGTTTCCTGCTTTGTGGAAGCTTTTGATACAACTGATGGTAAGTGCAGTCTTTATCCATTGTACAGTGATCTCAGAGTCCTTGTTGAAAGTTCACCTCCCAAGTGTGTCACTTTTATTTTCAGTGATGATCACAGGCTGTTATTAAGTCTGTGTATTGTTGAATGCACTCTTGCCTCAAAGTTTCTGGAATAGTTCACATTTTTAGGTAATGAAACACTTATTGATATGTTCACCGACTCACATCTTTGTGTGTTTGTGTTCAGTCGCAGTCTTTCTACATCACAGGAGAGTTTCATTTTCAGAACTTCTAGCAGGATGTTCTTATCATTTTCTGTCATGTTGAGATGGGTCACTTGATGAGGGCCCAGGTATGCTGATCGCATCCACCAGCTGTTAGTACTTCCTCCCCCACAGACCTTTGAATAATGCCGGCATTTGGAGCGGTCCCCTGAATAACAGCGCATAATGGCATCCAGTACTTGGGGAAGTTGACATTTGATTTTTGTAACATCACCACTATTGTCCTCCATCATTTGCTTGAAGATTAAACCGCAACGTGCTTTAATGTCTTGGTTGACAATTTTCTGTTTGAGCCTTTTTCCTTCTCTTGTTCTTATTCCTGGAAACATGTTTTCACTAAATATTGCAGAATTACACCGTTTGAACTGTAAACGACCCAAATGGATGGGATCCGACAGTCTTTCTACTTTCCACATTGGATGCAGAATGGTGTAAGCATTTTGGAAGCCAGCAGCAGCCTGTGCATCTCCATCTGTTGTTGCATGTCTAATGAGAATCTCTTGCAGCACAAACTTGTTTCCCATTTCTATTGCCATTTCATACTCTGAATGTGGTGCAACTGGTGACAGATTTACTGTGCAGTCAACATGGCCTCCAGGACATTGCACATCAAAACCTTTCCCCTTCAGCCAAGCTCCAGTCCAACACAGCTTGTTTTCTACGGTAGTCCTCACAATGTATTGCTTCTCTGTAACAGTTTCGCAGGCAATTACAACAGCTTGTGATGAACTTTGACCAGGTTTCTTTTCATGTCCAAAGCTAATGGCATTATATCTTGCATCAAAAGCAACATTTATTTGCTCAGGATGCTGAACACCACACATAGCATTGACTTGTCTGACTAGTTTCAGTTTGTCTGTCATGTCTATTTCATAGAGCTCCACAGTTGCCTTGCGTACAAGGTTGGAGGCCCTTTGCATAGATGTTCTGCTAGGTGGCGGAATGTCAGTGGCTGCAAGCAAGTATCTAGCTCTGGTGTTGGCCATTGGTGTATCTTGTAGTCCAGCTTGAAACATCATATTTACAGCAGCAGGATTTGGCCCATGTTTATTTGTTTTTATCTCATTATGCAACTTATACTCTGGTGACTTAAAGCTGCAGTTTTTACACATCATAGTATGCTTCCAAGGAAGTCCCCATTGTATTTCATTAGCAATTTGGAACTCTGGTCTGCCACATATGTTGACTTGATTACGATGGCGATGAATGATATCATTCCACATTTCAACACTTTTTTTCATACATATCATACAAGTCCCATCGTGTTCATTCAAATTTGTCTCTTTCAGGTCCATCTTTGCTTTGAATGATCGTCGTACAATTTTTGCAGACCCAGGTGTGCCATTACAGTCTGGTGCCTGAACTGACTTAAGACCCCCATTTGTCGGCTTTGTCATTTCTATGAGAGAGAACTTGTCTGCATCAATTCTACTGATCACTAGAACATATGCAGCACTGGAACTTGGTAGAGTATCATCAGTCAGATATGTGACTCATTTGTTATGTGGAATATATCCAGGTTTAAAAAAGTTGTTTTCCTCTTCTGGTACCCTTTCACAGTTTCAATTACAATAACTGCATGTACAATACAAGAATTATACTCCCTCTCTCACTTATATAGCTAGAAGAAGGCATGCTAGCTTAGTTTGAGAGAACTTCACCAACTCTTCCATACTACTGGAAGCCTAACATCTGAAGACTCCTCCCCTTCATCGGTGGAAATGATGTCTTGTACTTGGTTAGACCTAGCTTGCGTATTTAGATGCTACCAGATTTCAGGTGTTACCTATCATTGATCAGCTCTGGTTTAATTGTTTCGCACCTGATAAGGAAAACCATTGATGTTTATGACAAAGGAATGAAGCGACTTTGCCATAGAACAAAATTTGTCAACTTCAGGTTTTAAATTTTCATTAAAATTTAAGTGAAATTTAAATTTTCATATCAAAATATGTATCATTTTTTAAAATTGAATTGTCTAAGATAGTTAAACAGTAAAGTTTGATTTCTAGTAATTTCCAGATTGGTGTTAGAACTAAAAACTAATTACAGTTTATTTGAAGTGTTTATCTTGATTAGCAAAATCACAATTAAACTTTAAATTTTGTGCATTTTTGAAATTCGGCCATTTTGAATTGGCTTGTGCTTGTGTTACAGTGGCGTCAGCTAAAAGCCTGTAACTGCCCTATTCATGGATGAAATTACTTAAAACTTTGCAGCAGTATTTAAGAGACAATGATTTGATCACGGATGGACGTTTTGTCCATGGAGGTGAAATTGTCTAACCCAGTCAGGAATCGGTTCACAATTAATACTTCCTCTTCAGTACCCACGAATGTAGTTCTAGTCTATTTTTAGAACATGTTTACCTCTCTCATTTTGGTGGTGATAGAAGAGTTTCATTTATGCATTTTTGGTAGGGATTTAAAGGTAACTGTTTATTCTTGATAATAAGAGCTCAGCGTGTTGTTGTCTGTGTGTATTGCGGCGACAGTGCACAGTAAGTAATAAGGCCTTGGTGATGATCCGGAAGTGAAATCTGTGTTCTGTTTACATGCTGCTATGTTGCCAGTCCAGCATCTCAAAAAAGAGCAGGTCAACCTTTGACGAGAACTTATTTGAAGGTATTTTAGATTAACATATGATTTGTATTGATTGTCACACAGTGGAAAGGTCAGTGCTGAGAAACAAATGTAGAGAACATATAATAAAATTAATTGTGCTCAATGTCCACATATCCGTTGCAGGAAGTCGTGCGCTAACTAAACTAATGTCAACAGTTTGATTTCGAGTGACCGGCTATAATGCGTACTTTCCGAAACTGACCACAACCCAGGTTAGCACAGTCAAGTTGCCAAAGGCATAAAGGCATCGATGAATAAACAACCGTTACGCTTTTTAACTCATGCGCAATATACGACACCTCTAAATTACCATTGTGAACCAACTCATTATTTATCGACTCCACAGCATTCGCTGGCAGAAGGAGGATATAAACTTCACTTTACTTCTACTTCGTTAGAGACTAATCTATGTATATGCGAGTAAACATCCGTGATTAGGATTAGAATATATTCCGTGTGTACATATAGTGTTTGGGTATGGCTAGTTTGCCTATCACGCATCTGACCACAGCGTTATATACAAATAGTGCAAAAGACTTACTGACTGACCTGCAGGACTGTATTGTAAACTTTAGGTATGAGAGAGTTTCGTGTGGGAGAATTCAAGCAGCCGTGCATAGAACGTTTGCTACCAACCTATGGAGGTGAGATGTTGGCGAATAGAAAACACGTTAAAGTCTAACTGAGAACATATAACCTAACATAACGTCGGTGACCTAGTGCAAAGAAAATAAATCAACAATTGAACGCAATCGGAGGCGAAGTGGCCGTCGTTGAAACAGTAGCAGTCACCTTTCGTCAGGTAAGATGAGGTAAATCAGCATTTTACATCTACTCCATTTTCCAAGAGCATCAATCTGAAATTATTTGAGTGAAACATTTACTAAGGGTGTACATGCATGATTATTGTTTTTATTGCTCTACTTGTATGATGTGTTTTTCAAATTTTTTTTTCAACGCATTCTAAACACCTAGATAATTATAATTGTAAAATGGAAATTGTCTTCCGGCAGAAAATACAATATCATGGTTCTCTGTCGATCATGAATATATTACATACGTAGTTAGAAAAGCAAGTCTGAAAAACTGCTGTCACATAAAACTAATCCTTTCTGAGAAATTAAAATACGATTACTCATAATAGGAATGTCACAATTGTATAAAATTCTATATTGACTACTCATACATGTGTTGCTTCCAGTGAGATACTTTGCAATTAAAACAGGTCCTGTATCGAATCGTACTACGGAGAAGCAATGGCCTATATAACTAAGCACGTCATTGCTCCGTTTTTGTCTTGGCAAGTATTTATCAGTACACCATAACATATTGTACTATGATAATCCATGATATGAAGTATCTTTCACGATATCAGGAATTGTCATAACAAAAGCAGTGAGATTGAAAAACCACAAATCTCACTTATCATTTCCTCCTTAGGTGGAATGTCATCGTTCTTAGAACTTATTAATTTATTTCATGTCAACAAAAGATTCGAGGAGATCCAGGAATATACCAATAAACTAACCAGGCATCATAATATGCACATATACAAACAGCCAATCAAACAGAAAACTAAACACTAAAATCTTAAGAATTTCGAATATATTTTGCAGAATTTATATCTAGAGGCATCTTCCGGTGGTAAGTAAAACTTTTGTTATAAAAAACATGAAACTTACGTGAACAAAATTATGAAAATAACCTTGATTTTACTCGATTCATTGCTAGAAAGTTGTACCTTCCGATGCAACGAAGAAAACATAATTTCGCTATTAAATATACATGACAAGAACACGCTGAACAAACTGTTACTTTCTTTATTATTGTGTAAATAATTATGCAACAATCTATTCAAACAACTTTTTTAAATATGTCAACATGTTTTGTCATTTCCAAAACGTTTGGTAATTAGTGGAGATCATAAGCTTTCTAATGTCCCAGGAACACTCAGTAAACGACTAAATCATTATCTCTTCTGTAAAGGCACGGTCAATCCGGATTCCTTTAACAGAATGCAAATTATATAAAATATATGTTAAAAAAACAGGGCATGTGCTATTGGTATATAAGTCTCCGTTTATACATATACTCCATGTTAGTGAGTATTCGTTGTCTAAATATGGACAGTCGGAATTTGGAAGATATTTGTCAACCCAAGTAAATAGGCAACAGCTAAAAACAAAAATCTTTATGTACAGCATTCATGAAGCTTCATTACTGCATGGAATAATTTCGAACAATGGACATTCCTAATTTCTTCGCGGGTTTCATTCTCTTGATATTTTTTATTTTATGCGTTTAGCAATTCGCGATAGGAATAATTCTTTGCATTGGGTGTTTGGGTCATGTTTTATATTGCATGGCGAGAGAACCTGGCTGTTATTTATATATGTTCGGTTTAAAGTGGATAGTTCTATAAATGTTTGTATTTATTTCTCTGAAAACCTTTTGGGTCATAACGTCCTGTGAAATGGGTCAATTTGCCTAACTATATCTCAGCCACATTTAATAATGCTGGCAATCGATGGATAAGTTTAAATTGACCCGGAAAATTGCAGGCATTGAAGACTTTATTAACCAAATACACATTAGAATATATATCGCATTGTCTGTACAATCCCATTGTTAGTAACTTATCGCATGTGGGATAAAAACTATATCAATATCTATATTTAGCATAATCTTCTGCTTTATCTCTCGTTCTAACAGCATCGGATAAATCTTGATTTCATCTGCTTCTTGAACACATTAATGATTTACATCTGTTTTTAAAAAAGGTAGCCAAGGAGGAATGAAATTTTAATAATTCATATTCTCATGAAATACTAGTGGAGTATTTTGTATATTGCAGACTTATTTCTTGATAATCAGTCACTGTATGATATCACCAATTGGAGAGATATATACCTTTCTAAAACTAGACGTTATAGGCATGTGCACATCAATATTGTTTTAATGTAACCGCACGAAGATAGAAGCTATACGTTTTTATTCCCACCTGACACATGTAATTCATGTGTAAAAATCTCTGAGCCGATAGCCATCCCTAATGATAATACTATTGGAAATCATTTTTAATACGTTCAGTTTTCTTTAAACTCACGAATCATAAACTGTTTCTATTAACTTACTATTTTGTAAAATTTTTTCTCCATTAGAGTTAAATCATTTTCATCCGTACGGAATAAATCGGTTTGTGCTAGAAAAACCCGGACAATCTTTCTACGATTTCGGCTTTGAAACTTCAAAGTCACTGCACGTGTGTGATGCCTCTAGTCTGTTAATCTTTGCAATGTTCACACCTTTGAAGAAAATCACCGAAGGAAAGAACTGGACATTAGATGAACTGAATGACAGAGAAGTGCAAATGTTAATTCCAGTCATAATATTTGTTTCCATTGTTATGGTCGTCGCTACGATCGGCAATGTACTCCTTCTTTACGTAAATATTTTCATCCTTAACCTGAAAAACTCCATGCACATATATGTTGTAACCATTCTTGCTTTTGTGGATATCACATTTTGCATTATAAGCGTCCGTTTATGACAGGAGAAATAAGCCACCAATTTTCCTTCACAAACGCAACAGGTTGCAAAAGTTTACATGCATTTGTTACCTTCACTTTATGTGGCATCAGTTTGTTCTTATTTGTTATTGCTTTAGATAGATAGAGAAAGATATGTAGACCGCATGTAAAATAGTATTCATTACCTTCGATGAAACATGTTTGGGATCATCAACTTCCTGTGTTTCACATTCTCTATTCCTCCCTTTATCCTCTATAGAAAAATCACCGTACAAACGGTGATTGCAAATATCACCGGGATTTTATGTCTTTCTCAGGATATGTAATAGGATGCACCTTTTCGAAATGGCTACAATAGTTATCTGGGTACCGTTTTCATTATATCAACCTCAGTAATTTCTGTATTGTATATATTAGTATGGCATCAAATATCACAGCACACACAGCTGATGAAAAAGTGTTGTATTGGATGAAATTGTTTGCTCCCGTAATATTGATAAATACTCTGTACAGAAATGGTTTCAATAAGAACAGGAGCTCTAACACATTACATCTGTGAGGGTACAAAAAGCAAAGATGATCATGGAAATTAGATCAATGAAGATAACAACAGGAACAAGGACACAGCCGTCTTTGTTTTGTGAATATAGTTGTGTGCAACTCCCAGCCAGGACACCATGACTACATATTGACTTTATCGTTTCACTTTGTTGTTGGAAAGGCATTCCTACATATGAGCATACACATTATCATTGCTGGTACTATTTGAGCAAATGCTGGTAATTGATTTTTATACTAGAAAACATCGCTCAAAATTGTAAAGACACATTTGTCACGTTATACATTACAAAACTATTACAAACTTAGAGAACAAATTCATTGATGGTATCAGACCGTTTAGTGATATCATCTGGTAGGTTAAATTCATTAATCATTGTGTAAGTGCTTCTATCCGTGGAACTGCCATTCACCTTAAGTCTGTTTTCTTAGCAATCTGAACTTTGGTTATGCTGACTGATGGCGCTGATGATATTTGATACTATGTTTCTCAGTTTTTACAAATAAGGTTAAGTATCCAGGATTCATTCCCTAGGTGAGTCTGGGTTGTCTGTCAAAGTCACAATTTGATAGGTGATATAGACTGTTCTTGTAATCGGAATTATGTTTACGCCGAGTTTGTGAAAGCATGATCATATTTTGCATGACGTGTCACTAGGTTGCGTAGATGCTAACATATATATATATATGATCCTGTATGTCACTTTCGTATTGGTGGATAGAGTCAATGAGTGGGAAATACATAGTGTGGATATAGGTGATGACGTATGTCTAAGGTTAAGCAATTTTGTTTATCACTGAACATTTAGAATTGATGGTAGATTAGTTGCGCAATATCAGAAAAAAGATCTTCAATGAATTGAATACGTTGGATCTGAATTATAAAAGCTAATTTTCTTCCAGATCATAGACGAATTTGCATAGAAATAAACAGTATCATATGGTTCCGTTAAAAAGTAGGAACACATTTTCCGACTTCGCGAACCTTCATGTAATTATAATTTAGTGAACATAACTCTAACTGCAATGACGAGGACAAGAGAAAGAAATTATGCAATCATTATATGATAGTGTTTTCTAAATCGTGTCGTAATTTCCTATCTCTGTCGCAAATAACTAATCAAGAAGTATTGGCCTATACAGCTATTCTTAACATCATCATATTCGACGGATAATGTTTTCGACATGTCAACTTTATTTTCGGGTCAATATCAATGAAGCGTATTGAGTTTAGTTTCCACCTACTAACGTTGAAATACTGATACAGTTTCATATGATCGTTTTATTTAATCTTGATATCGTTTGTATTATAAAACAAAACAAATAAAATACGCCAAATTTAATAAAACAAAATGCCTAAGAGATCAATACTATAGTATAAATAGCTTTAATAAACTACTTCTCAGTTTGTGAAGGTTTTCTGAAACGAGGAATTAAACCAATAAAACTTAAAATTATAGAATCATACATTACAACCTTTATTTAAAACAATACAGGTATTTAAAACAAGCACAAGCACATTATGTCACATAATCATTTCGCCATATTTGTGATGCAAGGAACTAAGCTTCGTCCATTTGTAAAAAAGTGTTTAGCATCGTAGGGAACTTACCGGAGCAGTGCAGAAAGTACAACATAATTGGATTTGATCATCCCCAAAATATAATTTAAATTAATGAGCAAGACAAACACTTGAATAGGGATCAGTTCCAGTACAAACTTATTTTATTTAAATGCTAAGGTGCTTGACTTTTTTATCCAGGTTGCAGCTCTTAAGCTGTTTAAGATATTAAGATTGATGTATTTATTTTGACATATAGAGTGTTTAATACGATGTTTTATATCATTTGCCAAGGTCATGGTCAAGGCAAGAACACTCCATGTGTGATCTCAAATGATTAAATTGGGACAAATTAGGTTAACACTATATCCCTCTATCCTTGTGTTCACATGTGCTTGTCCAGCCTGTATGTATGTGAAAGCTGGAGACATTTCATGAAATTCTGACCTGCATATATTATGACCAGAAATTGTTCAACAATTTAGATGATGGCATCCATTGCCACTACGTTATGCTCATACCAATGCAATGGATAATGCAATGTTTTGATTTCTTACATTTTCTGCAGGAAACCTCTTAAATTACTGAAGACATTTTATCAATCAAATTTTAACCAGTTTATATCATAATTAGAGATACCATAACCATGTCTTTAATCTCAACGTTAAGGTCACAGCCAGTGAATAGAAAAATCAGTGATCTCAGTCCATCTTCAGGTATAACATTTATATCAATGAAGGTATTATCATGCAAATTTAGACAGCTATATAACTGGACTTGATAGTATCACGTGTTTTTAAAGCCATACCCATTGCCCCCACGGACAAAAATAAAAGAAGGAAAACACTGGTTCCTTTCCTTATCTAGCATATCAATGTTTTACCAGTTAAGATATACGTTGATACACTTTTATTTGGCTCAAGCAGTTATCATACAGCTAGGTTTGCAGCTCTAAGCTCATAGCAGATTGTACCGAAAAGGGCAGGATATGGAAATAAAATATGTTTTATTGTACTAATGTAACTTGAATCTTGGAGGTTGCGTCAGATATCATTGTTTTAGAACTTTCATCAAAAATGACAATTCAATCATTGAGAGGGTTATTCTACAACATTTAACCATCAAATAATTTGACATTCTGAAGGATTGTAATATATGCATTTATATTTAATCAATGTTATGTCCATGCAGATTTAGTGGTATGGGGTTAATGATGAATAAAAGGGAAGGGCTTGTATACATGCTGCTCTTCTGAAGACTTCGATTTGTAAATAACTATATATTAGTTCAATATGACACAACATTTGGTTCCAAAGTTCTCTTAACATGAACATTCATTTTATAACTAAGACGATGCATATTCAACAACTAGGAGCTCCACATAACAATGAGACATGACCCATACAATAGTCCACATAGTTAATTTATCATCAATTCTATATGAACGTGTCAAGTTATATAATAAATTACAAACGTTTTCAGCCTATTAGGGGCTATACAATGGGTAAAACATCCAGCTCTAACTTGCCTTTAGAAAATTAAAGTCCATGAGTTTAATGCAGGAAGATCAAAATTATCTTCACCCAGTTCAGCATGCAAATTATTTCAATGATAGATTAGAATGACATTTGATTCGTTTAAAGTATGTTTCGTTATCACTAATTAATTCACTTCATCTCTTAAAATGTACTCTTGATTTGTGACATGTACCAATGTTTCGTTTTATACTTTTGTGACAATAGGATTTTATTATATGGGAAATGCTTTTTCCATCTTGGATGGTCCCTGTGTCTTACATGTCCACGCCGAAATTCCTATGCATCTTCACTTATTAATCTTCGACATTCACGGGAGGGGCGGGGGTAGAATTGTTGTGCACTTGCCATATAGATAAAGACGTATAGGGCTCATCATTTTATTATTTTAATTAATGACAAAAATATTTGAAAAGGTTCAGTTTCATATGGGAATTGCTTTACTTCAAGGAGGATAATTACAGAGATGATATTTACTAGAAACGAACTGAATAACGGATATGGTTTATCGAGTGGGTTAAAAACTCAGTACCTCCACGAATGAAAATAGTTCCTTTTTTCACCCATGAGATGATATGTGTCAGTTATACACACTTCTGATGGGTTAAAAATTCAGTATGTTCATGAGTGGTACCTCCACGAGTGCAAATAGTTAATTATTTCACTCATGCGATCAAATATGTCAGTTATTCACACTTGTGATGCCCAAAAATATTGGCTAGCAAGATGCTTGCTATATTGAAGTAGCAAAAACCTTACTGGATCCTGCACGATGTTTATATTCTACAAGTCTTGTGAAAAATAGTAACAATATAAACAGTTATATAATTCTGCTTCCCGATTCAAAGTAAAACAGAACATGAAAGAATTGCACCTGGTTAGATATGGTTTTGATTCTTCATTTATAGGAGGAGAGAAAACGAATCTAAAACGTAAGCGTCTAATAATGACTTCAAATGTATTGGACATATTGTTATCCATCCTTATTAACGTCAAGTGAAAAATATATGATATTATTTCACTCTGGTGAAATATCTATATCAGGTTCATCAGACAATTCAGTATTTCACTGAAAATAAAACTCTTTAGTCGCATGGACAACTGCTGTAGGTGTTAGTTTGTTATCACATATATAAGTATGAAAGCTTAAAACTATACCCATGAATTTGTTGCTTAAAATCACCTTTTTGATTTCTCATGTGACCATAATACGTGTCCACAAGTTTAATTTGTAGACGAGGAAAGCCCTACAAAGATCGCACATTTTCCGTCTGTATACGTGATTTTCAGCTTTTTGACATCGAAAACATATTTAACTTCAACATTTTTAACATTTTAAGTCAAACAGAAAAAAGCCAAGTAAAAGTTTGTAAACATTTGGTAAAAATTTGTAAACTTTTTGCAATATCGCTCTTTTAACTTGCACGTGATTTGATTATCCAGCACGTGCTGCACGAGTCGGTCGCATATCATAATACCATGGATAATACATGAAGAATAAAGGGGCGTGCCTCAAAGAAACTGTTGGAATATTTACAATAACTTCTAACCCAGAACAGAGCAAAAACTGTGATGCGGGGAAATAAGTTTATTTTCCAATCCTGTAAAATTGTTTAGTGATATAAGAAACTGACCATTTTTTATTTTTGGGGGTTGCATTTAAGTTTTAATTGTACATAGCACTTCTACTTTGGTGTAATTTAGTTTCATTCATCTCGCTACGATTTCCATAAATTCGTCTTTACCTTATGTTGTGAATTGTGTAGAATTCTTACTGTTATTCACCTGTTTATCTGTTCATGAAGTTATGGTTCCATACGTTTGGAAACATTTGTATGAAAAAACTGGAAACCACTGCTGATGTATTTTTCTGCAGTTCAGTGCCTTATACATTCTCATATCTTAGTTTAGTTGTTAGTTTCCTTAGCATCGCAAAATGTATACCATAAGCTAATGAAGAACACAGTTGCTTTATTGTACTAATGTAACTTGATGCTTGGAGGTTGCATCGGATATCACTGTTATGGAACTATCATCAAAAATGAGATTTCAATCATTGAGAGGGTTATTCTACAACATTTAACCATCAAATAATTTGACATTCTGAAGGATTTTAATATATGCATGTTGGCCACGTTTATATTTAATCAATGTTATGTCCATGCAGATTTAGTGGTATGGGGTTAATGATGAATAAAAGGGAAGGGCTTGCATACATGCTGCTCTTCTGAAGACTTCGATTTGTAAATAACTATATATTAGTGCAATATGACACAACATTTGGTTCCAAAGTTCTCTTAACATGAACATTCATTTTTTAACTAAGACGATGCATATTCAACAACTAGGAGCTCCACATAACAATGAGACATGACACATACAATAGTCCACATAGTTAATTTATCATCAATTCTATATGAACGTGTCAATTATATAAAAAAATTAAAAACGTGTTCAGCCTATTAGGGGCTATAAAATGGGTAAAACATCCAGCTCTAACTTCCCTTTAGAAAATTAAAATCCATGAGTTTAATGCAAGAAGGGCAAACTTATCTGCACCCAGTTCAACATGCAAATTATTTTAATGTTAGATTAGAATGACATACTTGATTCGTTTAAAGTATGTTTCATTAACACTAATTAATTCACTTCATCTCTTAAAAAGTACTCTTGAGTTTCGTCCTGTACCAATGTTTCGTTTCATACTGTTGTGACAATAAGATTTTGGTATATGGGAAATGCTTTTTCCATCTGTGACGGTCCCTGTGTCTTACATGTTCAGGCCGAAACTCCTATGCAGCTTCACTTATTAACCTTCGACATTCACCGGGGGGGGGGGGTGGGGGGGTGGGAGTACATTTATTGTGTATTTGCCATATAGATAAAGACGTATAGGGCTCATCATTTTATTATTTTAATTAATGACAAAAATATTTGAAAATGTACAGTTTCAGATGGGAATTGCTTTACTTCAAGGAGGATAATTACAGAGATGGTATTTACTAGAAACGATTGAATAACGGTTATGGTTTATCGAGTGGGTTAAAGACTCAGATTTTTAAGAGTGGTACCGCCACGAGTGCAAATAGTTAATTTTTTCACCCATGAGATGAAATATGTCAGTTATTCACACTTGTGATGCCCAAAAATGTTGGCTAGCAAGATGCATACTATAATGAAGTAGCAAAAACCTTACTGGAACTTCACGATGTTTATGTTCTACAAATCTTGTGAAAAATAATAACAATATAGTTATATAATTCTGTTTCCCAATTCAAAGTAAAACAGAACATTAATGAATTGCACCTGGTTAGATTTGGTTTTGATTCTTCATTTATAGGAGGAGAGAAAAACGAATCTACATCGTTAGCGACTAATCATGACTTCAAATGTATTGGACATATTGTTATCCATGCTTATTAACGTCAAGTGAAAAATATATGATATTATATCACTCTGGTGAAATATCAATATCAGGTTCATCAGACAATTCAGTATTTCAGTGAAACTAAAACTTTTTAGTCGCATGGACAACTGTAGTAGATGCTAGTTTGTTATCACATACATAAATATGAAAGCTTAAAACTAAAACCATGAATGTTTTTGCTTAAAATCACCTTTTTTATTTCTCACGTGACCATAATACGTGTCGACAAGTTTAATTTGGTAGACGAGGAAAGCCCTGCAAATATCGCACTTTTTTCCGTCTGCATACGTGATTTTCAGCTTTTTGACATTTAAAACATATGTAAATTCAACATTTTTAAAACATTTCAAGTCAAACATAACAAATAAAGCAAAGTTTGTAAACATTAGGTACAAATTTGTAAACTTTTTACAATATCGCTCTTTTAACTTGCACGTGATTTGAGTATCCGGCACGTGCTGCACGAGTCGGTCGCATATCATAATACTGTGCATGCATAATACATGAAGAATAAAGGGGTGTTCCTCAAAGAAACTGTTCGAATATTCAGAATTACTTCTGACCCAGAACAGAGCAAAAACCGTTATGCGGGGAAATGAGTTTATTTTCAAATTCTGATGAATTGTTTAGTGATATAGGAAACTGACCATTATTTATTTTGGGGGGTTGCATTTAAGTTTCAATTGTACATAGCACTTCTACTTTGGTGTCTCGCTACGATTTCGATCAATTCGTCTTTACCTTATGTTGTGAATTGTGTAGATTTCTTACAGTTATTCACCTGTTTATCTGTTCATGAAGGTATGGTTTCATACGTTTGGAAACATTTGTATGAAAAAACCGGAAAACACTGCTGATTTATTTTTCTGCACTTCGGTGCCTTATACATTCTCATATCTTAGTTTAGCTGTCTGGGGCCCCGAGAGGCCTCGTGGTCTAAAGCGCTCTCCGTTACGGATCACTGCCACCTCACCTCTGTCTGCATGGGTTCGAGTCTCGGAATCGGTCAATGTGGTTATGTGAGAAAACTTGCCAGTAGCTTCTCGAGGGTCGGTGGTTCTCTCCGGGGATTTCCCGGGTTCTTCCTCCACCATTGATACTGGCCGCCATGTATAGCCTATCGTGTGCTGAAAAATGGCGTTAAATCCAACAACAAGAACAAGTGTAGTTGTTAGTTTCATTAGCATCGCAAAATGTATACCACAAGCTAATGAAGAACACAGTTGCTAACGTTCAACTGGATAATTACTCTAAGTTTTGAACAGTAGAGTGTCTATCTTGACTTCCTAGAATATATGTATGTATGTATGTATGTATGTATGCTGTATGTATGTATGTATGTATGTATGTATGTATGTATGTATTTATGAATGTATGTATGTATGTATGTATGTATGTATGTATGTATGTATGTATGTATGTATGGATGGATGTATGTATGGATGTATGTATGTATGTATGTATGCATGTATGTATGTATCAATGTCTGTATAGATGTATGTACGTATGTATGTATGGATGGATGGATGGATGGATGGATGTATGTATGTATGTATGTATGTATGTATGTATGTATGTATGTATGTATGTATGTATGTATGAATGTACTCACGTATGTTTGATATTACAAAGTGCTCAATAATATTATTGGACATGAGCATTAATATCGAATTATAGTGAATGGAAAACAGCAACATAGTGGATGATATTACTGTGAGGAATTGAAGCCTGCTAGTACATAATAATAATTTAGGCCACCCTTCCATTAGTACATTGAAGGCCACAGGCGCATCCACACCTTGAGCGCTGGATCTTATTCCGTTTACCACTGGAATATAATTAGAACTGTACTCATCAGGATGGTTGATGTAGCCTTTTGAACTACTTGGCTTTAATTTGCAATAATGTAAGCTATTCTCAAATTTTCACTTTGTGTTCTATGGAAATAATCTATTTGTTGAATTTTTCAATCCTTGGTAGTTTTCGCACTTTTCCGTTATCTAGTGTAAGACCAGAGAGTCTTACTATATCAGTGTCTCGTTGGGTTTTCAGTGCTAGCATTTAGTGTTTTAAAATCATATATGTATAGGGTTGAAAAGCCTCAATCAGATATGATTGGGTGATAGATAACAATGCCAATACTACACTACTTCTACTGCTTTATACTATTATTATTCTTCTTATTATTATTATTATCATTATTATTAGTAGTAGTAATATTATTATTATTATTTTTATTATTATTGTTGCTATAATTATTATTATTATTATTATTATTATTATTATTATTATTATTATTATTATTATTATTTTATCTAAGATCCAGTGCATTTTAACACAAAGATATATCATAGTCATCATTTACAACTACTATGTTCATAAAATCATGGCCTAACCATTGCGATTTCGGGCATGAAAGTAAGCAATCCAGGTTTCGAAAACATTTCGCTGCCATAATCTGGAAACTTAAGGTTGTTAGTGTTTGCATTCTCTACTCAATCGATTGGTGCATGCTAATATTTGTCAGTTGAACTATTGCCATCAGCCCGTTCAAGGCCATATTTTCATCCAGGTGTCGGTGAATGCCTTGAACACGTCCGTCAACAGATCAACGTGGGTTTTGTGGCAGTGGTCATGATAGCTTGGAATATTTTACAATTAAATGTGTTCGACAAGTTCTGTACATCGGTCCTAGTTGCTCAGATATTCATAGGGGTAGATGACTTTTCTTATTGATATCCAGTTGTCCGAACGAACACATGGCTGTGTTCCTTATTGTGACGTCCATTTTCTCCCTCGGTAGGTTAGCTACAAGGTGCTGTGCATAACCTGGCAACTATCTGTCAACTATAGATGCCCTGGTGAGAGCGTAGTGTACTTCTAAATGTTGTTTAAGATGGCACTGACTGTATAAGACGATGTTTGTCCGATTGCCTATGTTATAAGATGCCTGCCGTAGCCGCGCAGATTAAGAACTACAATTAAATAAACCTTAATTTGTTACGGGTAAATCCGCATTTTGAGATTAGATGCAATGTGGGAGGCGCTGTGTTACTTGTCCCTAACATGGCATCTTATAGATAGTACCGACGTTTCTGTATAAGTGTCTAATGATAAATGTAGGAAATCGTGGCGTTTTGACAGGCCGTCATCATCATTCAAATCTCAGCCGCTTCTGCTTCGCCACGTAATAATACAGGCTACTTGGAAACAATATCTGAAAGGACAATGATGTACTAAAAATCTGGTTAGAAATTTGCCTGATTAGCAATTTTTGCATGGGTATTTCTTTTGAATTGTCATTACGGTATGATATAATCTTTTCTCCTGGCTCAGTCAGGTGTAGACACCGGATGGAGACGTGGTACTCTCATTGTGATACATCAATACTATTTTAGCAATCATGTGCTCTTGGCTTCTCAAGTAAGAAGCAATACTTATATCGATTTTTGCCTCATGTTTCGCGACTCATTAATAATGGTGGCATGGACAATGCTGCTGAACAGCATCTCTGACAAAACGTGTGATACTGCTGCAATATAATATCAGGCACATGACAGGAATGAATGTTAATCCATATATATCAGGTGTGAATATTTCAGACTTGCTTAGTAGAATGTTAGTAGCTTTGGTTACCATATCTTCAATATTATCACTCTACAGAACTTCTTTTGTCTCATGTCAAAAGATTGTCATCACCCTTTCAATGCCAGCTGTGACTTTCATGGTCATTATGTATTACGCCTGGTACAACTTTTCCCGATGTCAACGCCAGGTTAAATGTCATGTCTTTCAGTTTCATGAATGTACGTGGCAAGGACATGTTTTACCCAAGGCGCCACATCAATAAGAAATATATATATATGGCATGGCTCTTTCAATTATAAATTTGTATTTTAAGTAAAATCGTTTAACATATTGATATCTTTATTATGTGTGTCAATTTTCATACTTATTGATTGTACGTTGTATTTAGTAAATATCATATTAAAGAACACATTTTGTACATTAAGATTATATGAAACACTATGAATATTCCCGAAAGTGAATAGTACCTGTACTTGAAATATGCATGTTATTTTGACATTTTGGACTTGGAAGCAGCAAAAAAACATCTTGCTGACGAAATGAGGATAGATCATACGATTCCTCTAAGGAAACCCCAGTAACCTATTACTTCACTGAGTAACAGCTAACGAACGTGTCCTGGTTATCAGTTAGAATGACCTCGAAATGATTAGTAGAACCTCGTTCAGGTTCTGAAACTTTTTATCACATTAAGGAAAATTTGCTGAAACTTATATCAGTTAGTTAATCTTCAGTTGTAAAGGAGTCTGCCAGCCATTTTATACCTTGGTCATGTCAATCTCCCTGACTTCTTGTGACCAGAATAACTGTGCAACCCATACACATCAAAGGATGTCATTCTAAACTTAACTAGTCCATTAAATGTAGCCGAATCCTTTACAGTTGCCAGTTGTCAGGTCTAGTTTCAAGCATTAGAGATTTCAAAATTACATGAATTAAAACATTTGTTAATTAATGAGATGAGTTCTGTTTGCAATCGTTATACAATGGTTGAATGTGTCATAGCTATGTTGTCTATTTAATGTAAAAGACATTTCTATTTTCCGGAGCATGAAAGTTCATAGAATCACAGAAGAACAGGCTAAAAGTGGCCTGCACATGTTAAAGATATGACATGCAAACAAGTTGTACCAATTTCAAACGAGATTTACAGTGTTTTCTTTCGTAAAAATGCAGAATAGATTGGACCTGAAAAAATGACGTAATGTTCCGTTACTATAACTATTTTCAGACCTTTTTGAATATACTTCTATTTTCTTTCTTTCTTTTTAATAACCGTTTGACTGGTTATAGTTTAGTATTATAGCTCATTCATACTACTGTCCAATCTTTTGAATATTTACACATGTTGAGCGCATAGGACTACCGGATCTTTAAGTGGATTTATTTATTGTATATTCGGATCAGTTATAGTTTGTGCAAATGGTAATTGAACAACTCTAAAACAAAATTATCCCTCTCGATCGCTCTGTCCGTCCCGTTCTTACTCTCTCTCTCTCTCTCTGTATATATATATATATATATATATATATATATATATATATATATATATATATATATATATATATATATATATATAATGAGATAGCTATTTGTATCAGTATCATGTTCATTGGCCTGTTATCGCTTGGTCCGGTATATAATATTTTGTTTCGTACTGTGATATATGGTATATGTGTACCGCGTTAGTTTTGCTATTTTCACAAGAGAAAAACAGCATGCATTTAAACTTTTTCTAAGATCAAAATATGCATATCATCAAATTTTGAGATATATAAAACTAAACTATGCAACTGAAATTTTCAAAGTATTGAAATCTATTGAACTTCACAGTTTGAACACTTTCAAATGCAACTGGAAGGTGTTGTACATGAGTTTGTGTCATGGTGAGGATATTTAATATCCCAAGCACTAAACTGTGATTGGTTATGTCAGAGGGATTATTTATGATGATCACAAATACCAGTCACAGATCCAAATAAAACTCAGGGTATAATTAGAAAAGCGATTTGTATTTACCTAAGAAAATGGAAATAAAATCAAACTTGATTACATCGGATTGGGAGAAATCTTCCACAGTTATATCAAGAGGGAATGTATTCGCGTTTGTTTTGCAACTGGATGATTATAAAATTAACTCCAAATCAATGTAATAAGTTTCTTTGAAAATACTTGAATGCATATAATGTTTGTTGTTGATATTTAATTTGTATTGCCTGTCCAAAACCTTTGCTTCGAAAGTCTTTGTCATGTACCTGAATGAAAGGTGTATTTACTTGAGTTATTTATGGCTTTAGTTTGAACGCGTATGAGTGCGAGAGATAGTGAGAAAGAGAAATATAGAGTGAGAACAATGTATCATAAAGTTATGATGAGAATAATTATCTCACAATTTAGTCAACATATATATTGCATTGTATCTTTGAAAGATATGTTTGCACGTTTGTGTTTGAGAAAATGATACATGTTCTTAACCATCAAGTATGACTGAGAAAGAAGAAACTCAAATGTATATTACAAACATATTTACGCTCGAGTGACGAAAGTAATCCGAGATTAAATTAATGGATATTCAGCCGGATATAACACTGTAAAGTAGTTTTGTATTCATTATCCACCTTTAAGAAACTATATTCAGACTGATTCTGTAAAAGCTAAGACTACGAATTGTACTTCCATGTGAGTGATTTGAATGTAGTTGAAAACGTCAAGTTTCCAGTCATCAAAAGTAGTATAATATGATTCGTAGAGGGGTGAAATGATCACGTATGGTAAACATGAACAAACATTTGCTCTTTATTCTCTGGCCTTGAAATATTATCATCGCTGAATTGGCATACGGATGGATGCAGGTAGGTAAGTGATTATTTGTTTCTTTATTTTTCGTTTAATATCTTGCATTGTATTCAACTCACACGTTCATTATACATCCAATCTACCCATCACAGCGATATATTTAGAACCTTATGACCAGAGCAGAGGTCTCTATGTAGATAGCTACATGCCTGTTTTAATTGTTGGAATTTTAAATTCTCTGTTAATGTAGGTCAGCATAGCATGAAGGTACATACCTTTATCTGTTCATGGTCTTATTTCGAATCTGACATAACGAATAATAATATACGGCTTGTTTACACAGCTGCACACCTCGTACTACTCAGTACAATCGTCTTTCTTCACCACTGTCTGGCCTGTGTAAGGACATAATGCTGGTGACACACACTTCTAAAGGAGGTACATATATGGCAATATAAATACCCTATTTTCTTCAATCTTTCTAAATGGAGACAAAACCTTTTCATTTTAATATTCCATATACGTTTTATTTATATAATGTATCTGTAAAGGTAAAATGCGACTTCAGTACTTGTAGTTTTCCCAATGGGAAGTAATTTATGGTGCGATCTATCGTCAAAATTAAAATGTCAGGTCTTTCTAGCATAAAGTTAGTGTTTGTTGACGTATTTCATGATAATTTGTAATTTATCTAGCAGACAACACAAACAGGTTTAAATTCCTTAGAATCTGCAAAATAACGGGAGTTATTGTGATATGTTGCATTGGGTTCAACAATTATTGTAATCCGGCCGCACTGTGATGTTGCATAGATAAGAAACAAAAACAAATGCCATAGTACTTACCTTAGCAAAAAGTATATGTTAATGGATTGATGCATATTGAACACACTTTTCATTGAAAATATATTTAACGTTTACGAGCCTTGTGCAATGTTATTGTCAATAATACGGTTTGCATGTTAAATTGTTGGCCGGACCTAGAGTAAAACAAGGTAAATAAGAAAGCGAACCTTGTGAAATATATAATCGTCAGACATATGTAATCAATCATTATATGGTTTGACACGATGTAGAATACTTCGACATATTTTATGTCAAATATGTGACAAAATGGGACTTGAAACATATTTCTGAAATTCAATGGTGAATTCTTATTATTAGTACAAAGCAAATGATCTCTGAATAATAAAAGACACACTTAGTTAATAACATTCTAACTACTGAGAAAAATGAAAGGGAAAAGTAGAAAAGTAAAGATTTTGACAAGGCAACATACACAGTGAGTGAAATAGAAAGAAAGGGAAAGAGCGAATGCGACAGGTGAGAAGAAGCTGTTACAGCATTACATACATTTGAATTATATTTAAATGATTTCAAAATGAGTTACGTTTGTTTAATTGTAGCAAAAGTATTTAAATACACAATATAATCTGCCATTTAATACGATTTCATACTCTAGCAGAAGAAATGACGGAAGGAATTTAAATAAGGATAAACTAAGGTAAGAACAAGTTCAACTTGTGCACTTTACGATGAAGGAATGTTAAGGATTAAGTGGCTATTCCAAGATGCATTTTCAAGTGCAACCCTACATACTACCCTCACAGTGTTAATTCCCTAGGAAAATGAATAAACTCCATTGGTCTCCTAAATGTTTTTGGGACTGATAATGAGTCTGATCTGCAGTTCAATTTTTGTCCTCATTTGTGAGCAAGCTAATAATGATCTCAGTTGTTAGTTGTTAATTGGTCTACATAAACTATGTCTACATGACAATAGGGAAAAGACTGTTAGCACATCGCCTCATCCAATCCATTGGCACATTAGCATATTTTAGACCATAGGCACATTAACACATTCATTCTTTTAGTTTATTTGGAACACCACATGAATTCAGTGGGAATTTCCTACATTGGGACTTGTGTAATTTTAGGACTATTTTGGATTTATTTCATCGTAATGTAAATTTGTTTTATTCTTTCATTTGGTATCCTAGGGATGTAAATAACGTTTTAACTTTCACAAAACATGTTTGTTTTCGTTTCTTTTCTCTTACTTAGTTTAAGACTATAGAGTCTTAACACAACATCAAGGCTGATCTGTTAGATTACAATACTTCAACCGACTGTGCCCTTGAAAAAGATAGTCTTCTCATCACGTATGTTTATCAATCTCAATGGCACTTGAACATTCCAAATTCTTTAAAGCTCTGCCAACTAATGGGTTTGTCGTGTTGATGGTTTACATGGATTCATAAAGGGAATATATCATTTCTGAAACATTTCGTTTCAGCATCCAGATACAAGCATTTCACTCCAGGGGTGGCACTTTAACTTTTTCTTTAATTGTAAATTTGCATTATTGTAAGCGTTCTTCCATGTGCATCATTACATCCTCCTCTCCATTTACCAAATGACTGGCTTTTCAATCAAGCGTTCTTGTCATCAAGCATTATGTCAAGTCCGGTTAAACCATCCACCATAAAGATCAAACCATCATCTATTGAGTTCTTATCACGGCATCGGTACATACAACTAATGCACAAATTGCTTTAGTTGGAAGTATTTTTGCGTCAATCAACAAAATGTCCAAATAATTACTGCAACGCGTGTTTATTTTCCAACACTATTTAGCTATGCATCCTATACGACAATAACTACACTAACTCCAGCTTCAGTATCAACGACAAAATATATACTGGTGCAGTTACTTTTAGCTAAAAATGAAGATTACAATCTCTAGATTTTATGCTTCCACACAGTATCAATATCTTCACATGGTCCTGTTTTCTGAACCAATTGGTGATATTTGTTTGTTTGGTGGTCATAGTATGCTCTGGACATCTCCGACTAATGTAACCTTCCCGTTGGCACTTGATAGCACTGACATTGTCATATTTGACGATTACCTTCTTCATAAATTGTATGTCAGTATTATTTGCAGGGAGCCTCCTCCCTGAATTAATTTACGTGGGATAAATTATACATGTCGTTGTTCTCCATTTCTCGTGATATTTGTCTTTTGTATGCCAGGATGGAGACTGTTTAGCCGGTATATTGATGTTCTAATTGTTCGAAGGTATTGACCAGCCCTGTCGTTACCCAGCTGCCCACAAGACGCTGACTAGCACTCTCATGTTTTTTTCAAGACACAACCATTTAAGCAGACCTTACTGAGGCAAACGTATTTTGAATGTGGAGCATATGTGGACATTTGTCACTTTATATGGAGTATCGTGCTAAGGGTCGTCATCTCGACATGCTGCCATCACAGTATGCGTACCATCTGTATTTCAACTGGTCAATAGTTCATTATTGCCCTGTAATCGCAGGAGTTAGATTCCCATTTGTTAGCAATACAACTATTATATATGGAGGTCAGTGATCGATATCTCAATCAGCTTTTAAGTCATATCTACATATTACTATGGTTTAATTGCTTCATAATGTCATAAAATTCCTTTCACAAAATAACCCAATATATATATTTTATGTTATGGTGGTTAATACAATTTGCTTTCAACTCACTTGTTTCTCCTATATTCAACAGAATTTGAATAGCCTGCATATTCATTTGACATATTATTCATAAAGAATGCTCATGTCACCTGCCATTTTCAATTCACTAAATCCACAGAACAAACTTACCAGGTAATCTTGGTGAATTCGTGTACACTAGAAGGGGTAAATCGTAAAACCAGTAAACACGATAGTTTTGTAATATTCCCCTCCCCCTTTTCATAGTTCTTGAAGATGACTAATACATTAATAATCCTTATATTGCCCATCTATAGCTTTACTAAATGGATTGATGATTCTGTAAGCGTGAGACAATCACACGGTTTGTAATAATGGAAGAGCCTCGGGAAGGTATAAGGAAAACTGACAACCAGGTTCATGCTGATAAGCCGGAAGAAACATAAAACAGAGAGAATGGAAAAAGGAACAAGGCGACTCTAACCTGTCTCCAACGTTGACTTTCAGAACACCAAAAGGAACCAAGTTATGCAGATATGCTGAGCAAAATGAGTCCTATAATTCACTCGTTTCTATGATAAAATTTGTTGTGTCGGTATGTCAGAACGGTTAATCACATGTTTTATAAATTTTATAATTTTATTTTCTAAGATAAAGTATGTCATTTAAATATCATGTTCAGTTTCATTTTTATGTAATTGATTATCTGGTTATATTTTCTATACAGAGGCTCGTGTTCTATGTTATATATTTGCTCAGATTTCTTGTATTCCATCCATTAATTGCATACTTTAATATTAATTACTTGGTCCGGGTAATAACACCTTGATAAATCACGATAACGAAGCAAAAGGCTTCATAACAAGTCGACAGGCCTATGTCATTATTAATCACAAAGTTGTTTTACCAACAGTTATAAACATCAATATACATTCAATCTGAAATATTAAAATTGTATCCAATATGCTATATGTTCTTACTCTACTGCTAGTAATATTACTAACAATCGTCAACATCAATTCAGCCGATATTCCACTTTTTCTCATATGTGCAATCTATTTAGTTGAATTTTGCAATCTAAACATTAGAAGCTAGCTAATTTCTTAGTCGCTTTCAGGCGTGTAATTGTCAATCTTTATATTAATAATACCCGAACATAATTCGGTTTGAATCTTCAAATATTAGCCAGAGAATAAGGGGATAACATTAAGGCCAATTTTGAGTATTCATACACCTAATCCTGTAGCAAACTCTAGGGCATAGAAAATAGAATGTTGTTATTCATACATAACAAATCCCTATGTATATTCGACTCTTGGGAGACCTGGCATATTTTGTTGTCAAGTAGGGAAGCATTTAGGACTGAATAAATGTTAATGCAACTCCTACGAATTGCATAAGAAGACTCTAAGACCAAAACATTTTAATCGATAAAAACAGCTGTATAAATACATGTAAAATAAGTTAATGAATGGAGGTAAAATAGCACGCATGAGAAAGGAAAGTTCTCGACATTACATACATTTCAATTAATTTTAAATATTCACAATATCAGTATTGGCAACTGCAAAAGCATTTAAATAGCACAGATTTAATATTTTCAAATGTAACAGCTGGAATCCACCGGCTAGAGGCGACATGAAGTTAATTAACACGTTCAAATTAACCACATTTCATGGCACAACGGTAATGAGTAGACGACCCGTAATGTCCCCTGCCTACCAAATCTTGCTAAACAAATTCCCGAGGAGGATGTATTAAATATATTCTTCTTCAGTTTTTATGATGATTATGTTCCACACTTAGAATAGTGTCGTCATTTAGCAATGGGTTCATATTTATTTCAGCTATTTATTGAAAATTAATCGAAATTGGCATGCTTTTTAAAGTTGTGCACATGTCAACATTACAAATAATGTTCCAAATTTTGCGGAGTATGTACACATGTCGTGAAGCTGGACGACGTATAAAATGTCATACTTCAAAGTGATACATGTGTGACTTAATATGATATGAACAATCTCGAGTGTCCTGTTTTGGAAAAGCTAAGGCTTAAATGTAAACACTTTCCATTATTAAAATAGAATGATAACTTATAAGCTTAAATATCAGTTTCCAAACAATCTCCAAAATCCCTGCATTGCATATTAGACAGAAGCAGGACATACAACATTATTCATACCGAAAAAAGGCACATATATATTTTCTCTTAAGTTATAACAGTATCAGATATATCGGAGTTTTTTCTGCTTTCTAGCTTAGTAACAATTTATATATGTTATTCAAAGAGTTAGCGGATGATGACTATGTTTTAAAGAACTGTCATAAAATACTAGCCGGTTGTTTTATATATTGCATAAACATTTGCTAATTATTTATTTATAATCAATCACGATATGATAAGACATATGGGAGAGAGAGCGAAGCCGCTTTACTAATAATCTCCACAGGAAGTCGCCACCGCTCGACTATACTATACACACGCATACATATAATGTTCAATACCCAATTCAAAACAATAATTCAGGTGTCTACATTTCGAATCAGGTTGACTTACAAACGTCGCACATGTGTACCCAGATTAAACAGGTATGATTCTATTAGAAATCATCGTTTAAATGCTATTCGAAAGAGATATTGATATTGATAATGGAAAGAGAAACATTGAAGTAGGCTCGTTTTTTATAGTCACGAAATCATACTATGGTTTATTAACTTATTTATTAATTTATTGTGTCGTCAACCTAAAGACAATGATACATCTAATATGCATATATTCGCATGGACAGTGGATGAACTGACTAAGCCCACAGGAACAAGGTTGCAGTCAAAAATTTTCCGTGAGTAATTCCTGTGTCTGCAATAACATTGCAAATATTCTGCAAACCTTCGTAAGGACACACCAGATCCACTGAAATGGCAAGATGCGACCCCATCTCCCCATGTGATTTAATCCGGAAAATGTGCGCTCCTTTCATCCTAGGCTAGGAGCTAGAGTCATTATTTTCAGTAAACGTATGCCTCATTATGTTATTTACAGCATGGTGCTAGTTATTGAATCAATTCACTGGAACTTTCACGATTTGAAGGGCCAGCGATAGATGCCATTCAGGATAGTTACCATCAAAGCAGCGGTTCATTTTTTCTGATTGATAAGGGACATTAGTGGTATGGACTTTAGTGTGAATACATAGCTATGCCGGAATAACTTGCTACACTGAGACGCTTGAACGAGGACGAATATTAATCTACATGGTTCATGATTGTATTTTTCGATTAGAATTTGATTAAAATATGGCAATAGCACAGTGAATCAGATTATCAATAGTATCATTGTGCCGTATGTATATGGCCTAGTTCCAAGAGATTGTCACCACTGGTTTAGTCCAGCTTAGGGGTTATATATATATATATATATATATATATATATATATATATATATATATATATATATATATATATATATATATATATATATATATATATATATATATATATATATATATATATATACCATGTACTTCCTTCAGTGATAATAATTTATTCGCTGGAGCGGAAGTCATAAGAGGTTTCAGTTTACACAATGTAGGTGATCCTTATTCGACATATTTATAACAGGCAACACTTTCTAGTATTACGCTGGTAATAATGTCATTTTTGTCCAATCCGTATGTCAGGCATATCTTTCTATCTCAGTCACGGGAATTTGTGTAACTGTTTATAAACAGCATATCTCTGCAACTCTTACACGTCACTGGATAGCATGTGGTAAGTGAATTGACCATTACTGGTAGATGTGTCTTTAAAGTATATGAAACTGAAATTTTCGCACATGATGTATACATAAATTCAAATATAGCCTTCATCTGCTAAAAGTATATTGGTTTCTTGTGGGGTTTATTTAAGAAGCAAAGAAATATTATAGTATTTGTTAAAGTCGACTTCATGTTATGCCTTGTTCTTACAAATGAATATTGCGTATTAGTTTGTGACATTTCCGCTCTATGTGAGACAGACACATAAGAATTCTAAGATATTCCTTTGAAGCATAGCCTTGTCATACTGGTGTCAGCAAATTTTCAACACGACTTTAATTCGTACAATTTGACTGCGTATCATTATAATTCACAGAAAATCGAATGTGTAAATTTCTATCATGAGGCCATATAAGTCAAACTTTTGTTCGTACGCAAAGATAAATCAACCAAATGGTGTATTTCCTTAATTTAGTTTCATTTTAAAACCAATAAATGTTAAGTATCTTATGTTAAAATGCAGCTCCAAAAACATATAAGTAAAGTTAGCGTATTAACCAAGAGAGTAATAAATCATGCCTTTAATCCATTGCGTAGAAATTTGAAAGAAGATGACCATGCATCAATTACAGGCAAATTATCGTAATATAATTTGTTTTCTCTTTAGCTACAAAGTATCAGATAAAGGCAATACTATTCAGCTTTCTGAATGTAATATGCTTTTTATCAATGTTATGTAAACGTGTAATCACTAAAAAATGAGTTTAATAATTCGCATTTACACAGAAATATATATATATATATATATATATATATATATATATATATATATAAGCATATTTTCAAATTGTAAACATATGTTATTCTTTATTCATAATGAATCGAAATATGACTTGTCATCTGGAAGGGATGTATATGTTTTGACAAGTGCTTTCGCCATGCATAGCAATATGTCTAAATTAAACTCCATGAAAAGACTAAACAAAAGCGTAAATGATGTGTTGACATCCTATTAACGCATATAATTGTCTTTTTCTAAACTTCGAGGCATGTTGGAATCCCAAAGTTGCTCACATGTAACCAGCTGAATCCGGTTTAATTATAATATAAAACTAGGACATGAATTCGTTATCCTAAAGAGATGATACTATTGCAGCTGGAGAAACACGATTTATTGAAAAAGTTGAGTTTTATTCCAGTTGATAAATAATCAATTATTATTATTAATTTATATATTGTTTTCCTGTTTTCAGCATAATAGAAAGACAAATACACGGGATAAATAATTGCGACAGAATGAAGCTGGAACAAGCATTGCAATAGCGCTGCTGTTATACTTGAAAGTTGTGGAGAGTAAGTGATACATTTATTCTGCCAATATTGCCAACTATGTTCACCCCTTTGAAGGAAATCCCACAAGGAAAGAACTGGACATTGGATGAACTGAATGACAGAGAAGTACAATTGTTAACACCAGTAATTGTATTTATTTCCATTTGCATGGTGGTCGGAACAGTCGGCAATGCACTCGTGCTATATGTTAATAATGTCGCACTCAAACGTCGTAATTCCTCACACAGCTATTGTATAACCTTTCTTGCATTGGTTGATATCACATTTTGCATGATAGGTGATCCATTTATGCTAGGGGTTTTAACCCATCCATATACATTCACGAACACACTGACATGCAAGAGTCTACGCGCATTTACTTACTTTAATGCCATGGTATCTGTTTTGGTCCTATTTGTGATTGCGTTAGATAGATACATAAAGATATGCAGACCATACGGAAAACAGTTGTCCATACGATCGATGAAATATATTTTTGGAATCATCGCTGTCGTATGTTTCATCCTGTCTATTCCTTGCTTTATCCTTTATGGAAAGAATACCGTACAAACAGGCATTGCAAACATTACAGGAATTCAGTGTTTTCCCGATGATATGTACAGGGACACATTCTTTCCTAATGGCTACATTATGTTTCTCTATTCCATTTTCATTATCTTAACCGCGTTGATGTCTGTATTCTATATAATGGTGTGGCGTCAAATAAGAAAGCATTCACATCTAATGGGAACAAAAGATACATCAGATGTAAAAGAAACAAACGTGTATTCTTGTTCATCGGATACGTACTCTGTACAAATGAGTTCAGCATCAACAGTACATCAAGCTCAACAAAACAAACGTGAAGATCCAAAACGCACTGACGATACAAGACAATACACAAATGAAGGAAACAACGGGAATATAGACAAAAAACACAATGACAGAGCCAAGACCATACGCGTATCTAAGATTCTTTTTGTTGTCACCGTCTTCTTTGTGTTGAGCTTCACACCATTTCTTTCCTTGGAACTACTGACGTTTTTCGACGAAGAATACATCGAAAATCTGGACAATACAAGCACGATGTTGTATCAACTCTTCTGGAGAACATTTGCGATCAACTTCATGGTAAATCCATTTATTTACGGTGCAATGGATAGGAAGTTTCGAATGGAATGCAAAATGCTGGTTTTGAAAAGAATGCAACTTTAGGAACTTTCTATTGCGGATAAATAGTTGCTGTGTTTGTCAATAGTCTATTCATCAGAGTTTGGGTAAGCTTTCTTTAACAAAAATTGACGTCGGAGGCTAGTCCTACTGAACAGACGATCATATAGGCACGACATACAATACTAATTATCTCTTTTATTTTAGTCTTCCGCAAGATCTTGTTTCGACATGGGATCTTCTTTTAAAGACTGTTATTGGAAATCATTTCTTTCTGCATGAAGATGGTGCTGATCGGAACGTCACCAATGCAGTGAAGATGATCTTAGAATGTTACTTTTTTTCTTTCTACATTTAAGACTTCATAGCAAATGGTCAGACAAGAACGTGCAGCTGTACAGGTGGTAACCATGACTTCCATGGAAGGAGTCTATAAATCATTGTATCATTGCATCTCCTGAAATAATTTTTATGTCGACTTGTAGATTGTATTAACAACGTAATTCTCTCAGTCAGTATAACAAAGTACGATCCGTACATAGAGTATTTCACATTAAGACTAGTATGAAAGCGAACTAGAAACAAATTTGCCTCCAAATGTATTCGACCTCATGGTTTCTTGCGTTCACACAAAAGAAATGTTGTATACAGAAGGAAGATATTCAAGACGTTTCTTGTTGTCGATTCTTGCGTAATTACTTTTATTTGTTTAATGGGTTCTGATTTAATAATAGATTTATGTCATTAATACAATTGTGTTGTAAAGGGCATGCATCAGTAGTGAAATTCATGTCCTTAAAATGTAAAAAAGGTGAACTAAGAGGAACGTAGGATTGATTTGTAAATGCCGCTTTATATAATGACAAACAAGGAAATGGGTTGGATCGAAGTGCGGGCATACTTTAGGAATATGAACAATGCTAACTTGAGTGTAGGATTTCTGGAAAGAGACCGGATAATCCCACTGCATACCCACTTGAACTCACTGTATTACAAAGAAACGATATAAGTTACTTTCTAGTTATACATTTCTAACAAAAATGAATATTTTTTAGTAGTAGTATTATTGATGTCACGATGGTTGATGTTGTTATTGTTCATGTTATTGTTATTGTTATTATTATTATTATCATCATAATTATTATCATTATTATTATTATTATTATTATTATTATTATTATTATTATTATCTTTCGGTCTTGTCGCGGTCTTGCTTATGTAAATGTTACCATTTAGTAAGAAATAATATGTTAGGTGGTAGATATAATTAAACGCTAATCGAGAAAAAAGTAATAATAGTCATTACAAATTATGCATTTCATAGAGACAATTTGAAGGCCCATACATTACTGTAGTTGTTGTAATGGAGAAGAATATCATAATGCTATATCATTCTGACATGTAAACTGTTATCCTGTAATGTTGTCCAGAGGGTAGGAATTTTTAGGCTATGCCGGTGCAACTATAACCCACGAAACAACCATGTACCATAACAGTTTTGAAAGGAAAATAAAATAATACATTTAAAATGACTTACTACGACATAAAATGGCTTCGACGCATGACAATATTTTCGCCTAGAATAGATACTATATCCGTACATTGGTATAGTACGGTCAAGTGGAAACATACTGTATTAATAAATCCCTTCCTTTAAGCAAGAGCACTTTTGGGAATTCATCATGTAATGTACTATATTTAGCCTTAATACCATTTCAAGTGTTCTTTTTCTACCGCTGCGTATTATTGATATAAGTCATATGTTCTATGACATGATTCCATAGATTAAGGACATAATTATATGCACGTATATATCCCCTCCGTGTTCAAAGAATATATGTATGTATATACGGCAGTTTATAGTGAGGTCTAGCACTGGGGTATCATGACGCAGACATACTGCACCATGTCACACCCAGCCACAATATCATGACACATACCTAACACTAACCCCTTAATGCAGAGCGCCTAGCGAGGCATATGTTAGTAGCAGCTTTGGTATGACTTGGCCGGGATTCGAACGCGCTAAGTTCCTCATCCGATGCGGACGCTCTAATCACTAGGACGCCTGAGCGGGTCGACATACATACATACATACATACATACATACATACATACACACACACATACATACATACATACATACATAAATACATGCATGCATACATACATACATACATACATACATACGTGCGTGGGTGCGTGCATGCATGCATGCTAGCACGCTCGCACGCACGCACGCACGCACGCTAGCACATACACACATACATATATACATACATACATACGTGCATGCATGCATGCATGTATTCATACATACATACATGGATACATACAATTTGCCTCACCTCTGCATCAGTGCTTGTCTGAGCATCTTAACGATTAAATTAAAGCAGATCATCATTTCAGTGCTTAGTACATTGGTTGAGGTTAGAGCTCCCCCAAGAGAAGCCTTCCTATACAATTAGCGTCCCAATAGTTGCCCCAAGAGAAACCTTACTATACAATTAGCGTCCCAATAGTTGCCCCAAGAGAAACCTTACTATACAATTAGCGTCATAATAGTTGCCCCAAGAGAAATCTTACTATGGAATTAGCGTCCCAATAGTTGCCCCAAGAGAAACCTTGCTATACCATTAGCGTCCCAATATATGTTACTTCATGACATAGTCAACATTAAGACTATATAATATTTAATTGCTGTTCGGTATGAATGTACTGCTGATCTGTCGCGGTAATGTCTTAGATATTGGAAGATTTTTAAGCTTGAATCTTAAAAAAAATATCGATATGAATGATAAATGATACGTTTCTTCCAGGTTTGTTTCAAATACCATGCATTAACATTTTGTTGCCTGCCTGTAAAAGTGCTATATGTTAAGTTTGTTCATCATATAACCGGAAAACATACATTTTTGTTTTATTTTGTGTCTGCTACCTGGTTGTGGCCATAGTTTCAAAATTACATATACATTTTCCTTATGATATATTCATAGCATCAACATGTCAAGGAAGATAAACAATGGAACGTGGTGAAATACATGTCTTCATCTCAGAAAAGGACCCTTAGTGTGTATGTTGACAATGTTGTTTTATGCATGACACAAATGTTATTTTGTTGCTGTCCATTATCGCCCTGTGCAATTATTATGATGATTGATTACTATTGTGTATCAAGATTTGATAAGTTGATCTTAATCTGATATTCTTTACAAGATTGGACTCTTTAACGTTGTTTGTTGAGAAAGATATAAACTTGTATTTGTTACAAGCTCAGACTGTTTAACATTGTTTGTTGAGACAGATTTAACGTTTTATTTCTTACAAGCTCAGACTGTTTAACATTGTTTGTTGAGACAGATATAAACTTGTATTTGTTACAAGCTTGGACTCTTTAAAATTGCTTGTTGAGACAGATATAAAGTTGTATTTCTTACAAGATCGGACTCTTTAACATCAGTGATGAGACATATATAAAGTTGTATTTCTTACAAGATTGGACCCTTTAACATTAGTGTTGAGACAAATATAAAGTTTTAATTTTTACAAGATTGGACTCTTAAACATTGTTTGTTGAGATATAAGATAATAATTTTTCAGATGATGGAAATGTGTTATACCTGTGAGTCAACCAAACGGTGCAGGAAATCCCAGGATCGTTGATTGATTAATTTTGTATATCCCAGTATTTATTTTCACAATGTATTTCTACCATTTTCGAAACATTGTTAAACGTATTCACATAGTTAAATAAATATTCTGTCTCGCAATAGTATCTGATGTGGTAGATATAATCCACCTTTCCAACAAAATTTACTTCCAAACCAGATAAGTTTAAATTTATCAGTGTAGATACCCATGTCATGGGAATTTAGAGAATTCTTTATTATTCCAACCCATTGTAAGAAAACTGCCATCTGCATATTGAGAAATTAAGCTATACACTATGAATGGCTTTTATTCCTTTCATAGCTGGACCAGTTCTTACCATGTATGTCATTATTTCTAGGGATATATATAAGTAAATTAATAAGCATAAACACAAGAATTTTCTTTTTTAAATTGAAAGCATTAAATCATCCATGAGTCTTATATTTCAACCAATATATCGAACATTAATGAACTCAATTTTCTCATCGTTTATGATGTGAGGCAAACTGGTTTTCGTTATATTGGATATCAACGAAAGTATCTTTTGAATAAAATATTATGTAATGATAAAGTTCTATAATTCTTGCAAGGTTTTTTCATTTGTCACCTTTGACACGAAATTAATTATTGTTTCTTTTGTACTGATGAAAGTCGCAATATGCTCTAATCGTGATTCATGTATTGATCGCAAATTTATTGCCAATATTTTTTTTTTAAAACTCAGCATTAAACCAACAGAACATGGACTTTTATTTCTAGCCTTATGTCTATATTATGTAATACGTTTTCATAAGTTCTACACCTTCCAAAGGTAGTATGTGTAAGTTATATCGTCTTGCATAACGCTCTTTGATATTATTTGAAAGATAATATAATCTACCTTCATGTAGTTACCGAAAACATCACAGTGTTCCTTAGCTGATTGTAAAGTTTCATATTTGAGTAGATGCATGTAACCTATCAGTCCTTATTAACGTTGGCACCCTTTAGCTAGCATAATTTGTTTTAAAGAGTGCATACATTATTTGTAAATAGTTACCTTTACCAACCTTTACCAACTCATTTTCCGCTTGTATTCCATCAAAGCGTCTTCGATCCTGTTCCGTACCTGATATTTACCACAAATTTACAAGTCTTTTTTTCTAACTCTATAATGTCCCGTAATGAAAGTGATTCGTGTTTGTGATAATAAATCGTTTTACCCCTTATTCTAGTCAAACGTTGTTCAATCATTGGGTTACTAATCACAAATGGTACATGTTAATCATCAAATGAGTCCTTAATAGTGTGTTCTGTATTTATTAAAACAATACAACGTAAAGAACTTAGTAATATGTACATATTTTTCATTTTTAAACAAATACTTAGAAATCTCCCCAAAACCTTTCTCTTCGTTTTTTTTTGGTGGTTAAATTTAAATTGAATTGTGACGATGAAGCGATCTTCTCTGAAAAAGCAGGTACAAGATATGAGAAAATAGATCAGTACTATATGATTGTGTAATTTAAAAACGAACCTAGTACAGGTATTTATTCATGAATTTCAAATCGTTTAAGATATTCACACAATATACAAAGTACATACAATGGAAGACAAAAGCCGAAATTTATCCCTTTCATTTCATTTTTTGTATTGCTATTATAGTTAGAAAATAACAGTCAAATACAGCATAGATTAAAATGGCATGGGTAACGAAAATCACCCCATAACAAGGAACTCAATGGAATTCGTTTCTTTATTTATTTTAAGAGCAACGTGGAGCCTGAATGTACATTACTAATACAGAAGTTTATAGTATATGGGTTTGTATGCGGTTACTTCCAATACTTAATCAAAGCGCAAGGTGTGGATTTAGGAATACAAATACACGTATTGCTATGAAGATTTATCTCATATTTAGGATGCTTCTAGGTCTAATTTTGTTTCTTATGTTATGCATTTTATTATTTATTTTCCGTCACATTTTTCATTATGACGTTTATATTCAATTTGTAGAATATTTATCATTGATCATTTAATTTCATGAGCGCATATAATTTAGTTTGCAGACTCATTTGGCTTGATTCACTATGTTTTTTTTAGGCGTCAGATTGCATTTCAACATCGGCAGTTTCACTCTACTGTCATTTATAATAGCATGTCTTGTTGTTGTTTATATCGTGGCTATAAACACCTCTGACTGTACACACTAAAATATGCTGTAATATGCGTATTAATATAATTATGTTGTAATTTATGTGAATATCAATAAGTACAAATCTTTGCCTTATAAAGTGTTAAAATGAAATAATATGTTGTACAAATTGGTATTTCCTTATCATTGTTGCATTTACTTTTGGAGACTACAATAGTTTGAAACATAATTTGTGTCACGGAATAAGGCAAATAAATAATTTGGTATTACCTTAGAACAATTTGGGTAATTGGTTTCTTAGAAACATACAGCGCTACATCGGATAGTTCTTATTTGTTTTATGGTAACTGGACAATACATGGAATTCGTCGTAGGGCGCTCGCGGCGAGATACCCATAAAGCACGATGTGTACGGATATCTTGTCAAGGAGTGTCAATACTCTTACGACTTACTAAGGCCATATATTATATAAATGTCTCCATCAATATATTGTCTTTTCTTCAGTCGTCGAATTTAAAACACTAGAAAAGTATTGGTCTGTTATAATTCATCGCTGAGGACTTTATTTTGACGAATACCAATATGGTGGCATGTATTTATGGGTTTCCTCTCTGCATTTAGTTTATTTCTTATTATGACCAGCTTGGTATATTTATACCTGGATAGATGGGCTGGAAGAACAAGAATGGCGACAGCAGGACCTGTGGTGTGGCAGCGTAGTCAATGAGCTAAATTCACCTGCCAGAGTACATGTTACTACATTACAGATCGTGTATAGGAAACCAAGATTCTGTAGAATGGCAAAGTACAGTGATGTGAATTCCGAACTCTGTAAAAGGGTACTATATAATTTGTTATGTTTACAAGGACATATGTTTTTATAAACCATGCTTATTTCATAGTATCATATACATACATACATACATACATACATACATACATACATACATACATACATACATACATACATACATACATACATACATACATACATACATACATACATACATACATATATGCATGCATACATACATAGAATGAAATGAGTACGATTCGGTAATGTCTCACATTCTTAGTGACTAAATAATAAAAATATATTTCTTAGATTATACAGCCAGAGATGTGAAGACATTTATGCAAAGGCTGCCGGGTGGGATTAAATCGATGGAAAAACTAGTCTTATATAGGTCATTGGGAGTAGAATTTACTTGTCAAAGATATCTAGACGTTTTGAGAGATAACACTCTTTGTTATATAGTTACAATGCTTAGAGTGGGGGATTTTGCCCATCAGGGATAATAAGGGAAGATATGAAAAAGATATATGAGGATAGATTGTGTCTAATTTGTAAATTAATGTAAAACTTCGAAAATAAATTCCATTGTATTACTGTTTGTCCGCTATATGAAGAAATACGAAGAAAATACTTAACCACCTTTGTAAGTACAAATCCAACTTTAGACAAATTTTGGTACTTTATACACACTGATGCTAGTAGCATTCTGATTACTAATTTAGCAATGTTTGCTATAAAAGCCTTGAAGAAATCGTTTTATGAACAACCCCTGCGACATATGACTTTAGATCACAATCTTGCTCCCTGTAAAATGCAGGGTTACCATTATATTCGTTTGTCTCATTACTTTTTAGTGTATACTTCTATCTCACCCAATTCAAAAAGTGCAATAATGATTGCTTTCATATGTATATATATATATATATATATATATATATATATATATATATATATATATATATATATATATATATATATATATATATATATATATATATATATATATATATATATTACTTCCAATATATACGATATTCTTTTGTTAGACTTTAACATATTTATGTACCGCATGATGTATGTATAAAGGGCCAGTAGCCTATGCTACAAATAAACACTATTATTATTATTATTATTATTATTATTATTTTATAGTTATATATTGAGTAACGTTTTCTTAGTAACTATTTTGAATGTCGCTCTTTACGGCTCTTTACTACTAACACTGCAAGATGAGCAGCATCGACAGCTGCGGCATTGAATGGAAGAATGTGAAAATTATTGGCGCGGCCGGAATTTCCATGACCATCACTGACATGTGCATTGAGAGATCCAACCATTGGAAGTCAGCTTAACAAAATTAGTTTTGAGAAATATTTGGGGATTAATTTCCAATCTTAAGCAGAGTAATATGACAAATATTAGTCTTATTCGAATTCGTATAAATATTATTCGACGACTCGAGAAAAAAATGGGAATCACACATTACAAATATATTCCCCAACCTTAATTAACAACCGTTTTGCTAGATCAATGTTTTTTAACTTAAGATGTGTCCTATCATACTGAGATTGTAAGAATACTAAAAAAAGCTTTTTTCATGCAAAATATTTTTTTCCTGTTTTATTACCGATCAATCCAAGCTGACCATTCCTAAAAGACTCAATGATCAAATTTATTTAAATGTTCCGCATTCGCAGTCTCACGCTCTGACGAGGAAATATTCGTGAGATAATTAATGTAATGAAAAGACTAGCGGTGAAGTGTCTGAAGAAGGCTTTCCACGACTGAAGCTATATTAAAGGCAATACAGAAAATTATATTTACGTTGCTGGCATAGACAAGCGTCCGGATCAAGAAGATTTATTGTGCGCAGATACCACCACTGAGTGAAAACAACGTATGAACATAAAACAAGTAGTCTAGCTACCTCGGCTGTCAATAGCACGCCCCCTTTACGTATTTTACACACCACACAACACGATACTTTACAGAACATGGCACACTATACTTACCATACCATACCAAACCCCACCACACCATAGCACTCCATTCCTTACATACCAGGCCACACCATATTTAGCACACATCACACCATACTTTGCAGACCACACCACACGTATTATTAAGCATGGTTTTTTAAGAGTAATTATGCATTTGATATGTTTATGATGATTACATGTATTCAAAGGTATGTGATTAATGTCAATTAGGAATTCAAACTCGTGTGTATAATCGTAACATACACCCCCTTTTCCATTTCTGTATGAACTCGTTAAGATAATTAGCCAATACCAGCAACAGTGTCGTGATGGCGAGATATATTCTTTCATACATGGTCGTGGTTTTCACCTTCCAACACTTATGATCTTAATGAATGGCGAATATATACCACGGGCAAGGCATTTCCAGTATCTAAAAATTAGTGGCATTTTTAATTATTTTAAGTATGCGGTAAACTGAAAAGCTTATGTACCAGTGTTTTTCTCACAAACCTAATTATGCGATTCGATGCGTTGATCTCATTTCATCTGGAACCTCTTAAAAAGGAATACTTTCTGTTACTATTTGGCTGAACTATTTCTCTTGGATAAGACTTTACAATGTCTATTGTATATATCAGTCATAAAATAGTTGCAAAATTCAGTACAAATTGTACATTATGCAATAGCAGATGTTTGTAAAAAGGGTGGCATGACTGTTTTACAGTTGTCTCCCCTTCAGGATAATTTTACACCGCAACTAGATGGACTGTTATCTGGACTCGTAAGACTTTGTCGAGCTCTTAAACAAGATCGTCAGCATTGGCTTTCTCGTCATCAATACCAAAGAGAGATTCTCCAAATTGCATTTCTATCATCACCTTTTCGCACAAGCACCACGGTATGCTTTGCTCCGTAGATAACTTTTCGCACGTTCCTACAAAATCCAAATATATGATGCAGTGGAATCGCGCATGAGAAAGATCTACGCGGCCCTGTTAACATTGATATGCGTGTTGCAGCTCCGATGTTAAAATTAGGATCGCTGTTTATAATCATATTCTCAACATCAGCGTTAGCGCTATCAGCATTATTTCTTGGTCGTCTTACCACAAATTTCGAGTTTCCAGCAGTGTTTCTAGTATCCTTTGCAAACATCATAGATGGACCCGCTGATCTTGTATAATCGTCGGAATATCTTGCTAGCCCGATTATTGTTGTAGCAACATCAACATCACGTTCTATAGACTCGATCTCTCTTCCATCAATGAGATATTTTGCGCTCTCAAATAGCGCCATTACACCGTTATTGACTAAGCCAACTTTGGTATCATCTGGATACGGTGCTGGTACAGCAGGAGTATCGGCCTCTGTTACAAGTTCTCCTTCGATTTCAATAAACGCTTCACACGGTAAAAAATATTTACTGGTATCATGGACTTGAAGTTCAATTCGCGATCGTATGTTGGGTTGTACTGCATGATAGGAATAAAATTGATAATTACGGACAGAATCATCCTTGTGCACTGGTGCGTCCATATCAAACGCCGGGTCAGCTGTTCGTTTAAACATTTTATTTAATAATACGCTGATGCATCTAAATCATCGTCGTCGTTTTAAATTCTTCGAATTTTGTCGTGGTTTTAAACCACTTCCCGCTATTATGTTTGCGATGTCATCTTGATTATTGTTTACCAACGACGCTAGTTTTTCTTCCACGGCGTTATTTATTACTTTACTGACATTTGCAGGCATCACTGTCGTTGATGGCATCACCGGTGGTTTCTGTTTTCTTTTTCTCACCAACGACATTAGTTTATCTCGTGCTGCAGAAAACGCCCTTCCGGCAACATCTCCAATAGCACTAATTCCCTTATCACGAATAACATCAATAGCCTTCATTCCTAATTGTTTGGCTAACGGCGCTACTTTTGGAGCCATTCTTGTAAATAACCCCGCAATGGTGCTACCGAGACCGTCTCCGTACCACGCGCGGTATACGGGCAATCGTGAGTTTACCACGTAGACGCTGACTGGTTTATCATGGTTGTAGTGTATAATCATCTTTATTATAAAAAAACACCAGTGTTTTCCAATTAGCGGTTGATCACCCCCCTTCCCACCACCGAATAATAAATTTTGTCAAAAACATCGATTTTCTCTAAATGATTTCCTGGGGTTTTCATCGGCGGTAAAAATCCGGGTTTTTTGTCAATTTTTGTCAATTTTTGTCGGTTTTTTGTCGTGTTTGGTCGGTTTTTGCCGGTTTTAGGTAAAAAATATCGATTTTCTCTAAATGATTTCCTGGGGTTTTCACCCGTAAAAACCGACCAAAAACGACAAAAAAAAACGACCAAAAACGACCAAAAAACGACAATTTTATAATTTTTTTAATCATCCACTAACTCGTCTATGAGCGTTCGATATGCATTAATGTCCATGATACCACCGGCAAATAACCGTCTGCAAATATCAGCGGCCTCATTGATTATTTCCGGAGAGTTATTTCCGGCTCGTTTTCCTCCGATTAGTATTTCTAGCCGTGATATATCACAGAGAACACTACCAGGACAAGTAACGCTAGCGTTGAAACCAGAAGAGTATCCTTTTCCGTGTTTTGGTCTTTCACTTTTTACTTTATTGTGGAATATTATATAATTATTATCACGCGGTAATAATACATTTTTATGTTTATTTGCCAAATACACTATTCTTGTCCAATCCTTTAACGACCTTATATTTTTCTCGCAGCCGCTATTGATATGCTCATCTCGTGAATTCTTATCAAAATTTACGGCAGTAAAATCAATCAATTCTTCATCGCTGAAGGCTCTGATTTGATCTATTGTGCTCTTTTTAAGAACATTACGGGGTATATTCCCCTCTTTCCGTATTTCTTCCGGTATTTCTTCCGGTATTTCCTCCGGTATTTCTTCTTCTGATTCTCTTGCGGTGGCGCCTAGTTCTTCCTCGTCGGCCATTGTAACATAAGGTTCTTGTGGGTCCGTTATAGCGAGTGGTGGCGGCCTCCGTGTTGTAGCAACCGCTATTTTCGCAGGGAGTGTTTCCAGAGACTTTTTTGTTTGCTCGGTCTGAGCCGCTATCTTTTCAAGCGCACCGAGGACGGGCACAGTTGCCGCCGTAACATCTTTGGTCGCTTTAGTTACCGGAGCAAAGAGTTGTTCGCTTCCAACAGCAAAATCAGTTTGTAGTTGTTGCCGCGTTTGAAGTTGTTTTCGGACCCTGTCTCGTAACGGTATGAACTTTTTAAGCGCTACTAGCCGCTCTCTGGCTAGCCGAGTAGTAAGTGATTCGCCTACCATTATTGCAATTGCTCCGTAGTTTCTAATTTCCCGCCGAGTGTGGCGGGGATATGTCCCAGGGGCTCCAGGGAGTTTTCGTCTATAATCCTTCTAATGTTTTTAATTTTATTAGAGATTTCTCGACGTCGTTCAAAAGCCTGTCCGAGTTTTTTTCGTACTGTCTCAACGGCAGTAAATAGTCCAATAAATGCATTTACGTCATTGCCATACAAGTTTTCATTGATCGTATATTGTAATCGCTTTATAAAAGAATACTCGCGTGGCAAGGTATATCGACCTTTCTTTGATTGCTCGTTAATAATTTCATAATCGGACAATATTTTTTGGTTATCAAGCTTATCAGATAATTCAATTCCTTGATTTTTTAATTTTAAAATCTCGGTTAATATATTATTGATGTCTTCGATATTCATGTTCTTATAAAACATCTTATTTCTAAATAAAAAAAAAAATTATTTTACAAAATGAACCCCGCGTATCAATCCCGAGGTGTGTTATCTAGTATTTCGTCATGGCGACTTCGTCACGGTGACAAGGATTTATTTATGTACGAAAATCGAATTCTGTGACCCGTCTTTTTTGAGATCGCTGAATTCTGTATTCCTTCTGCAACAAATCGTATTGAGGCGATACAAATGTCGAAATATCTACTGGCTTCATTCATCGACTGAAAAGTTTTTTCTTCGTGCGTTATTGTATCAAATGACTTTACGGGTTTTGCTTTTTTTGAGTATTTACCGGTTCCGCCTTTTTTGACATTCTGACTTTGCAAGATAGCTTGCAAGTTTATAAGAGAATTATCAGTCTTATTATTATTAATATGATCAATCACAAGCCCATTTTCGATTAATCCGTTGAATACTTCAAATACCACCCTATGAACATAATACTTCTTCTTTCCGGCACCAAACATCAAATACCCCTGATTATTTACGGTACCAACCGGCTTCTTCAGTCTACAATTTCTAACAACGCCGTCGCGAGATGCCTCGTAATTAACGAGCACAGGATGCGGCTGAAATTCTTGGTTCATTTGTATAATAATACTACTTGTCTAATTCATTATTTGGTTTAATTATAAACCTTGCAATATAGTCCTGAGGAGTTTTGATGACGAAGTCGGTGGTGGGGTCAATGACGGCATTTTTTATTCGTTTATCATAATAGCGTTTTAACTCTCTGTATCGCTTTCCGCCACAATTGATACACAACTGCGATTTTCCTCTTACACCAACGTGGCAAACCAAGCACGGGAGGGGGCCAAGAGAACCATTACGAACGCTTTGTAAATGATACCCGCAGAATTCACCTCTACATGATTTATTGCACGGGGTTGTCGACCCAATCATCAACCATTTGCAGTGATTCATTATACTATATTCTTTCATTTAAATACTTGTTTTAATTATATGGATGAGTTCGAGAGATTAGCAGCAATTAAGCCCTGGAAAAATATTAAGTTCAATCTCGATAGAGTCCTCAAGGACGCACCAAAAGCGTTAATAAACGATAGAACCCTGTTGAATAAAATACGCGATTGTATCAATGAATTCAAGCGTGATGGTGCATCTCATAGTTGGTCAACATTTCGAATTGATGGTGTTGTTGATGCTACCATGAACGACAAACGCGCGGCAACGATAATATCACAACTTGGCTCCAGCAAGTATTTCTTCAGAGTAAAATTTATTGTCCGGGTGGAATCAGGCAATTGGATCATACGTGATAAATTTGAACCAGTTCTCAGCACAAAGAAAACAGTCACTGTTAGCCGCGACTCCAAGCCGGGGTTGTTAACCGGAATTGACAGACCATACTATGAACGAGCGTATCCTGAAACAGCAGTTGTCTATGGAATATACCCGTTAAATAAGAAACCTGATATCGGAAAACTAGCGCCGATGAAAGAGTCAACGGGGATAAATTGTGTAGCAGAACGAGTAATAGAGCATTTTACAAATGCGTGTCGAGGAAATAAACTGACCGATTTACGACGTAGCAAAATAAACCAATTGGAGAAAACAGTGCCCGAGCGAGGAGCAACCATTAGCGACATAGCGAAATTAGAAACGTCGCTGAGATTTCCAATAACCGTTACAACGATAACCGGTGAAGTATTATATGAATCAAAGTATAAATCAAATGGAGCCCCAATCAAAATTATTGATCATAACGAACACGCGTGGACGCCCGCGGTCACAATATTTCCACGGGATAGAACAGTAAAGTATATCCCGGGGGAATTCCTGGGAGAGGATGGCTTTCTCGCGGAGAGGAAACTATTTGATGCTATTGCCTGCTTGTGTAAAAATGACCCTGTATCAGTGTGGTTACTTCGCAGCGCTGAAAACGACATGGATACCTTTGATCAGTTTGTAAGACCAAACGGTGAATTATATCGCACTGAAGCGTTTCACAACAAGATGAAAAAAACCGCCATGGAATTTGAAGAGCATGATGAACAACTGCTAACAAATTGTTTTACGATTCCATCGGTTGCGGCTCATGTTGCAGCAAGGAAAAATGCGTGGAGACCAACGCGCAAGGAATTTCTACCGGATGTACAATCCAGTTGTTTGGAATATTATCACGGTGGACTATGGAACACTGAATACAACCGCGACGCTATGATTTCCGTTGATATGGTTGCCTGTTATCCAGCGAGTTTTCTCGGGTATGGATCCGCCGCTGTGTACTTCAAACGATTTGGACACCCCAGACATGAAATGACTCGTGTTGCTATTAATGGACCACTGCCTGATTTTGATTTAACCGGATTCGCTCGCATAGTATCATTTGAATTCGCGGCAGGACTTCATCGCTGTTGTTATATTTGGATCGGTAGACACATGGCTGAAAAGAAGTGGCTGCCAATAGCGCTGCTACGGTATATGATTGATTGTAGCATGCTTGTATCGTTGATTGTCAGTGACGCGATTATATCATATCGGGCGCAGACTGAAGTCTGGTTACCAGAACCGGAGCGTCTAGATAGCATAATTGACGAGTCCAGAGCACACATTGATGCCGACGAGGAATATATCATCGAATGGTCCAAAAAGATATTCAATCAACGAAACTGCGAGGCAAAAGATCTCGGTAGAAGAATAATCGGTAAGTTCACACAAGGTGGAAAAACTGCGACTACAAACGATATTGCTCACGGCTGATTATAGATGACGCAGAATATGATTTCGTAATCAAGGACGCAGTGGCAAAAAATAGATACGTGAACTGCAAAACAGCTTTCTTGTCCAATGGAACAAAGTTGGGTACAGTTGTTACCTACAGCGATGGAGACAGCCCCGCGTATTCACATTTGAGGGCGTCTATGCTGGGTTACGCCGCTATCAATTTATTCTCGATGATAAATAGATTCCCCGACACCGCGGTTAGAGTAGCCGTTGATTCATTTTACATAGACGTAAAGTACAAGGGAAACATAGCCGAGTTTACTAGTCCGGACGAGAGTTGGGGTATATGGAGAATTAAAAATGAAATACGACGCGATTATTCCCCGTCAGCAGATGTCACCGTTGAAAACAATTACTTACGCGGTGATAATTTATCAGAATGGTCTAATGCACCACCGTGTTCTGATCCAATTTGTAGATACAAAACAGTTTATTTAAGCGGCTGTGGCGGGTCAGGAAAAACGACTCGGGCAATTGAATTATTTCGAACGCGGGCAAGTATAATCGTGCTTACACCGACCCATAGACTAGCGCGAGAGATAAAACAACGAAATGTTGACGCCGTTACTTATCACAGCTTTTTTCGATACAGCGGCGGTGAGTGGACTCCTGATCGAACGGGGGAAAAATTTATTCCTGAGGTTATCATCTGGGATGAGATATGTACTGTTTCGTTAGATACTTTACAAATGTTTCTTGAGTGGTTGTTGCGCGCGAATACAGCGGTAATCATGTGTGGCGACCATGGCCAACCACCACCATTTGTCGGCGAGGGTCCACATGATTGGTTACAGAATTTTGTGGACTATTATGAAGAAACCGATACTGATTACCGAGCACTTGATGAACAACTGCGCGAGGTTAAAAAATTAATCAGATTACAGCCGGATAGAGTTCATTGTGAAATAATCCGCGAGGTGATTCCCGAAACGCCGTTAAATGAATTCTGGGAAACATGGAGACCAAACGATTTGATTGTAGCGAGTAGAAAGATAGTCAGAGACACACTTCAGCGGAAGTTGTTTACGTTGCATAAGGAAAAGTTTCCAACGCGCCCAGTGCCGTTATGCTATAGACCCGCGGACACACGGCGGCAGAACATTGAAGTTGAAATCCCGGGCCCGACAGCGTCAGGGACAAAAAAACAAATACTGGTGCTGAATGATATTGTGCTCGTTGATATCAGCGTCGTCGAGGACGCGCTACGTGCTGATAAATCCCCGTGGACGCTAGGATACGCAACAACAATACATTCCTCGCAGGGATTAACCATCACGGATACAATTGTTTGGATAGTTGATAATCGCATCGAATGGTCAAATCTAGTCTATCTTGCAGTGTCCAGAGTACGGAGAATGAATCAGCTTCGAAGAATTGTTATTGACGAAGCCACCGACGAAGCCGGCGACAACGATGACATTATTGATGCTAGCGTCATTGATAGAAAACTCTCGGGTTACCGCCAACAGGATAAAAAAAAAAGCGGCGTTTTGATATTGATGCCGAATTAATAATTGCGTTACGACAACAACAGAATAATCACTGCGCGAGTTGCAATTGTGTAATGCGCTGGCGTTATTCGGATAAAGACGCTCGCCAATTTACCGTGGACAGGATCGATAACAGTCTCGGTCATGTCAAAAACAATGTGCGGTTAACTTGTCTTGAGTGCAATAGACGCAACGGCGCTAGTTAAGACCACGCGGGGGCAATTGAGTATCATCAGGTATCACTTGTAGTTGCTCGCGAGTAAATCCGCGCTGAGGAGCAGTTGAATCCAGTCTATAGATCGGTGGTCTACCAGTTGATCGTGTTATCGTTGATATGTTATGTGTGGTAACACTCCAAATAGGATCAGTAGCTCTTTTTTTACCGCCTTCAAGCTCTCCTGGTTCATACAGATATCTAACAGTGACATCGCCGAGAATCGGCTTGGAAACGCTATCTATTTTTGATCTTCCGGGTATATACTTTTTTTTAATCGCGTCCCTGGGCTTCATGTTGATTGCTCGGGTAATCTCGTTATTTAATGCTGCAATTACGCCTGGTAATCTTTTGACCCATTCACGAGATCGTTTTTCTTGGATGAATTCCTTCGCGTATTGATACCCAAATAACCGTTCAGCAAGAGTCCGATTGAATCGTTCAACAATTGCCTGATCACGATGTAGCGCAGTATGACCTCGTCGTATCGCGACGCTATGATGTTTCAGCGTTGATAAAACAGCGCCGCGAAATTCATTGCCAGGATCAACTTGTAATAGATTTGGCCAGCGCAGAGGACCCCTTCGGTAAATCCGCTCAAACGCATCGGCTACTTCAGTTGCTGACTTTGTTTTCAAGGGCTCCGCTTGTTTGTATCGACTCGCAACATCAACTACGGTTAGCGCGTATTTGTAACCGTTGTCATGCGGCAGAAATAGTATATCAGCCTGATGAACTTCATTAGGTACGCTGACATCAAAGCGCGAAAAGTTGATTTGTTTAGGCGGTGGTAGATAAATTTGCCATATAGCCTGTTTGGATAACCAATTAGCCGCAACGGCCTTTGTTACCTTTGCAGCGCTTGCGAGTTTACCAATTGCGGCCTTCCCCTTCCAGTATCCTCTCGGAGAATAATAGATGGATTCCATGTTGTTATTATAAACGATAGCGTTTTCAATTACCAACGCGAGAAGATCCGCTTCCAATCATTAATTTACCTTTCATAGCCGATTTTACCAACCATGAAGCCAATTTTTCTTTGAATGATTTATCAGGAATAGCATTTAACGCGTGAATTAATTTTACATCCGCGATATGACGCTGTTGCAGATCACCGCTACGATAAGCTATATCATGTATTCGACATGCTTCGTCGATAGCGTTTATTGGATACTCACCGGGTCGCGGCTGATTTTGATCATTGAGTCTGATATCTAATCGTGTTCCGGGGCCACAGTAGCTATATCCTGGGAGGTGCTTTTCTCCTGGATACTTTGCCCACGGTGTTCCGGGGAGTTTTGATAACTTGGCTGCAATATCACCTCCTCGCTTTTTTTTAAAGCATCCCGGGGTCTAATAGAAATAAATCTAAATTTCTTTGTACCGCATTGTACACACTTACCAGTAAGCGCCGATCTGTTATTTCTTGTTGTAACGGTTGTCATATCATTTGTGCCAGTACGCACTCTACACTTCACACAATATAGATCCATAATTTATGTATAGAGATATGAATATAATTGATTTTTCGGCGACTAAAACGAGAGAACCAGTTAAGCATGTTGCAGCGTTACCAAACTCGATCCGGATGATTATCATCGGACCATCTGGATCCGGCAAGACGCAATTGTTACTCAATTTAATAATGAGATGGATGAAGTGGGATAAGTTGTATTTAATCGCCCCTAGCGTAGATGATCAACGATGCTACGAGGTGTTGAAAGATTTTAACGAGAATGCATCAGCGATCGCTGAAAAAATTGTATTGAGTTTATTACAGATATCAATGATGCACCGGGTATTGATGATATTGATGGCGACGTTAACAATCTAGTCGTGTACGATGATGTTATGTTAGACAATCAAAAAAAACCCAGCTAGGATATTTTCCAGAGGCAGGCATAAAAACACCGACGTGATATACGTCACTCAACGATACACTCAGATTCCAAAAGTAATCAGAGACAACTGTACTATTCTTGCTGTATTCAACGGCGTTGATACACACACGCTACGAAATATTTGGCAGACATGGTGCGGCGGTGACATGGACTTCAATGGTTTTCGAAACTTTTTAAGTCATGCTCAGTCGACCCCACATGGATTTGTAACGATAAATTTACATGATCCTCGGACACGATATCGTATCGGACTTGACCAAATATTCGGTTAAATTGCAACTAATTTTCATTGTAAATAACCACTTAGCAGCAGGGGGGGAAATGACATCGACGCGGTCGTCGCTGTGTTTACCGGACGCTGACGACGCTGGGATCGGCGCGCAGAAAAGTGTATTAAACTAAATGACGTCACCGTCGTGTAGGATGGACCGTCGTCGTTTTTTTTTTACCAGGCGCTGACTACACCGGATCCGCTGAGTGCAGAAAGTAATAATTAAGCAAAATAACGATTGGACAAAATGTCGGATTCGCCCCCCCCCCTGCTGCTAAAATTAATGAGATGAACTTAATATAATTTCTAAAGTTCGATAATATTGTCAGCAATCAATCCAAGTTCTTGTAATATCGTTATTGTCATATGGATGCAAAGGAATTCCAAACGAAAAGTAATTTTTTAATATTTGTGTTTTTCTGTATCTAGACCGACTGGTATTATATCCAACATTTCGAACTGCTTCATATTTTTTAGGTTTGTATTTTAGAACAGTTAACAGAATCACTTGATTTAGATCATAACTAATGTTGGTGAAATTTCCTTTCCCTGACAATTTTTTTAATGTGGTATTTACTCTTCACAGACCGGTTATCTCGTCCGTCTTTCATCTCCTCTATTGTTTCAACAAATCAATCAAATTCGAAAAACAACTGAATGGTAAATACAAAACAGAATTAAATTTGTCTAATCATCTTTTTTTTTTCTTCTTCAAGTATCACAGATTACTGACAATTATTAAGCACCAGATGATTCTGATACATTACCTATATAATAGGATCACATTACACAGACTGACGAAAAGGAACTACCGTGATTTCATTTTATACTTAATGATATAGCACCTTTTATATTCTTTTCATCTCATTGCTAGATCAAATCCTCCGACTCCACAATTATTATATTGGAATATTCAATATTGGCAGCGAGACTGGGATGAAAGAACAATCATCACCTACTGTTCTATGTTCGCAAATTAAGGTAGTATGACCTGGTGACATTACATAGTTAATCAGTCAGTGAAAATAAATTAACATATATGGATAAGTGCTAAAGAGTATGCGTGTAGTCTTGTTCCTCATCATGTGAAATACTCATCATATCTATTTTAGTTTCTTTATCGCGCTGGCCTGTTAAAGAAAATGTCAAAGAAATCTTCAATTGCAACTCAAACCATAATGTTGATATTTTGGTCAGCTACAGGTAATCATACAATATTAATTTACCCGTATATAGGTAAATGATGTGTTAAATATGGAGGGTAATGTCTCACACACACACACACATGCATATATATATATATATATATATATATATATATATATATATATATATATATATATATATATATATATATATATATATATATATATATATATATATATATATATATATATATATATATATATATATATATATATATATATATATATATATATATATATATATATATATATATATATAATATATATATATATATATATATATATATATATATATATATATATATATATATATATATATATATATATATATATATATATATATATATATATATATATATATATATATATATATATATATATATACATATATATATATATATACATATATACATATATATATATATATATATACATATATATATATACATATATATATATATATATATATATATATATATATATATATATATATATATATATATACATATGTATATAATACTGCTACTAATACTACTACTACTACTACTAATACTAATAATAATAACTTTAGATTGAATCAAATAGAACCTATCTAAGTTTGAGTGTACACTTCAGAAAATGTTTCATTTAAAAAGGAGCTTGATTAACGAAAAAAACATTTTCAAATCTGTCCAATATAGAAACCAGAAAACCTGGTACGAAATTCCACCTGTTTCTTGATCTCTTTGTACATGTCATCTGCGTAATGGCCATATCTACAAAAGGTTTTCTCCTTTGAGCATCATGCCAACTGCTGCATGACTCGAGCATAACCAATAGGGGTCGACGGTGTATGTAAAGCCAACAGATTCGCTTTCTTTAATCATGAAGACGTGAGAAGTTTGTGATGGTGGACTGCATGCATGCACCGTGAACTCGTATTAGCCCGTGAATGGTGCAATGAAAATTCCGTTAGCCACGACATAGGCTCCTCCTTTGTTAAAAAAACGTGTCCGTAACTGCCTTATGACCATGAGCCACTGCATCGATTTCATGTGAATTCGGCGTAGAAAGCCACTGTTGGCTGCGTATCATTTGTTACTGGAGCTGTCAAGAGAGAAAAGAGATGACTATGTGAAGATTTAACACAAACAGTCATAACATTACGGTATAAAAACGGTATAAATCTGACTGTAAAAATGATATAAATATAAATTTTACAACATTCAGTCAACTAATTTTATATGGACATACCTTTGATCATATTAATAAAAGTATTGAACAATTGTTTTAGATACTGCCATCACACAATGTTTCAGCAGCTCATCTGTTATATGTTGATAAGGTACTTGCAAGAATGTATCGGCGTTGTGCAAGGTAGCAATGGAGAGTTAGAAAAGGTTGATTGATTGTTTGTTTTTTTACGGCGCATCAGCACTCTTAGGCTATTTAGCGCCAAACAAAGTGTTACTTTTATAATCTTTTAAAACTTATAAAAAGGTTCTATATCGACCAGCGATATAAAAGAACAAATGGTTGAAATTAAAAACGGTAAGATGGTAACGGTGCAAAGTAAAGCTTCCCGATCAACGGGAGATGTAAAAAGATGAATAGGTATTAAAATGGGACGGTATATATATTGCATAAAACTGCACAAGGTGATAGCATAAAAGTCAGAGTTTAGAGTAAATATTTACGGCTTTCAAGAACTCGATAATACGAGTGATGTTTATATTATCAAAAAGTTCTTTCATGTCATGCACAACGTAATAACGATCGCGCGTAGGTTGTAGGTCAAAGCACTCTATCATAAAGTGCTTGACAGTGAATGGTTCATTGCAAGAAACGCACTCTGGTGGGTCTTTCACCTTTTAGTATGTGGCTGTGGGTGATATAAGTACGACCAATTCGGATTCTTGCAATGACTACCTCCTCCCTACGAATGCTTCTGTAGGAAGGAGTCCATTCTCCTAGAGTTGGTTTGATTGCATGAAGTTTGTTATTTACAGCATCATTCCATGATGCCTGCCACTTCTGACGTAAGAACTTTCTGATACAAGGTTTAAAATCAGTATATGGTATTTTAAAATTAGATGGTTCTTGAGAAAAGGGCCATTTTAGCAGCGCGATCTGCTTTTTCGTTACCTTTAATACCAATGTGGCTAGGTAACCAACAGTATATTATATTGTGGGAGACACTCAGCTCGTATTTTTTACAAGTATGTTTTTCAATAATGGGTTCTCCAGTTTTCTATTGTGTAGTGACTGAAGTACTGATAGCGAGTCGGAGAAGATGATACAGTTTGAAATACGGTTCTTTTCTATATGTTGCAGAGCAAGGTCTATTGCTCTGATTTCGGCTGTAAAAAATTGATGCTCCATTTGGTAAGCGAACTTGTGTTGTGTGATTTCCACAAGCAAAGGCTGCAGCAGCCTTTTCCTCATCCTTTGATCCATCAGTGTAAA
>CM068837.1:84223487-84255987 GCA_028554795.2 Sinohyriopsis cumingii
TACTACTTTAAGTAGGTCAAGTGCTTTTAAGCATTTGGCTTTCAAGTTTTTTAGGTGTGGAATAAAGGTCAGTTTTATGTCAAAGATAATACCCAAAAATTTTGTTTCCTCAACAACTGGAATAGGTGTTCCGTCCAGCGTGAGGTGAGGTTCATCGTGGTGTCGTCGTAATTGACAGAAATGCATACATACCGTTTTTGATTTCGAGAATTTGAAACCGTTCGTACTAGCCCAATTTTGAATCTTGTTGATATTTTGCTGTAGTTGTCTTTCAATTGTATGCATGTGCTTTGACCGATAACATATGAGAAAATCATCAACATATAGTGAGCAATCCACACCAGGAGTCAAACACTTGGTGATGTTATTAATTTTGATATTGAAAAGTGTCACAGATAAAATACTGCCCTGGGGCACACCCATCTCTTGCTCGTGCAAATCTGAGAGAGTACAGCCCACTCGTACCTTGAATTCTCTGTCGGAGAGGAAGTTGGATATGAAAGAGGGCAGACGGCCTTTAAGACCTAGATCGTGCAGGTCTTTTAGTATCCCGTACTTCCATGTTGTGTCATAGGCCTTTTCTAAATCAAAGAAAACCGCTACTAAATGTTCTTTCTTGATAAATGCATCGCAAATGAATGTTTCTAGTCTAACCAGATGATCGTTGGTGCTCCGTCCATAACGAAAGCCACTTTGGAAAGGAGATATTAAATTGTTAGTTTCCAGGTACCATACAAGCCGAGAATTGATCATTCGTTCCATTGTTTTGCACATGCAGCTTGTGAGTGCAATAGGTCGATAGTTGGTAGGATCTTCACTATATTTACCGGGTTTGGGAACTGGTATTACTGTTGCTTCTTTCCATATTTTAGGTAGGTTACCAGTAATCCATAAATCATTGAAGAGTTTTAAAAGAGATGTTAAAGATGATTCTGGAAGATGTTTTAAAAACTGGTAATGTATTTTGTCAGGCCCAGCGGAAGTATCATCGGCCTTGTCTAAAGCCTCCATAAGTTCTGATAGTGAAAACAGCTGGTTGTAGCTTTCCGAGTTGTTGGATGTGAATTTTAAACGTGACTTTTGTTTTTGAGCTTTCAATTTTCGGAAGGCTTCGGAATAATTAGATGATGACGAATTTTTAGAGAATGTATCAGCAAGAACATTTGCTATGTCCCGTTTTGAGCTAAGATTGTTATTGTTCACTTTAAGATGTTAGAAAAGGAAATGAAACAAAAAAGATAGGACTGAAATACTCTGGAACAAACATTAACAACAGAAACCGATGAATCTAGACTGAAGTTAATGACAATACTCTTGCATTATGTGGTTGCACCGACGCAGGTAAAGCAGAAATGACGTGAAAACATATGTACAGTCAAAACGTATCATTTTAATGGATGTAAATAAAACTATTGCGTTGTTCCACAGAATATAAACATTATAAGAAAAATTGATATAAAGAAAAAGGAGTTTCTTGAGAAAACTAAGCAAATTCCAGGATGTGTAACGTTTAATAGCATCCAGAAGATATATAGAAACATGCATATTCTAAAAGAGAAAGCATATTAAAAACAAGTGTAATATCTAACATGATCAAACTGTAACTGAAAACATCAAAGTACTTTAAGTATGTTTTTGTTTGAAACTAGAACATAAAATTGGTTTTCTGTTGGGGTTTACTTACACTGAATCTACCATTTGCTGACAAGACGTAAAAAAATATATGCATCAGAACGAAACCCAAACACCAATTGCGGGGGGGGGGTAGTCTATTTATTTATCCTTGTTCTCTGGGCCTTACATACGTAAGTTCCTAAACCAATGTGGTTATATTGATTGTCTGACAGTGTAATCTCGGTCATAAAGGCTCTTTTATACCACTAATTTAATTCTTCCTCAAAGACCCCACCCTTTTCCCAAACGAACACAAACCATCACAAACACCAATCCCATAAACATACTATATTGTCTAGAAGAAGAAGAAATCAGTTTTCGTTTGCACACATAATTATTCAGACATTCGTTTGAGGGTAATAATTGGAGCGAAACGCTTGCTTTATTATAAAGATAAGATCTTCAAAATATCTACCATTGATAACAAATAATAAATGACTATGTATCGCACAATTACCAGCTCTGATAATAAGTCTTTGAATGAAACTTTGAACTCATATGGTTGTAGATTTATTTGAGACTAGTGCTCTAAAACAGACTTCGTTTGTAAAATAAAACAGTGAAGAGAGCTAAGCCACCCAGCACCCAAGCACAGCAGGATTTGCCCACAATTTGAAACAAAATTTTGATACGAAATGGAAGTTCAATATGATAAAACACACAAACACACACACACACACACATATATATATATATATATATATATATATATATATATATATATATATATATATATATATATATATATATATATATATATATATATATATATATATATATATATATATATATATATATATATATATATATATATATATATATATATATATATATATATATATATATATATATATATATATAAGTAATGCGTACAAAGTTACCAAACTGAAAATCTAATTCTTGTGATAGGACTATTGTCATCTGAATATAGCCGTACGAAATCGCAGTGTAAAGCGCAGAAAAATAACTCTAAGCATCGTCTGTTATCAGGTTACCTGAAAAAAAATCACATGATTGGCACCCACTGACAAGGATTTTTATTGAGTATGTACAAGTAGAATATTTTTACAGTAATGATTCAAAATGTCTGACCAAAAGAAATATGTTGCATCAGCACAAAAGCAACCGTAACATGTGACTGATTTCTGCACTGAATTAATTCAGAAACAAAACCCATATTTGTATGGTACACCAGCAGTATTAAAACGTGTTTATATAACACTCAGGAAAGAAAGAAAGTTAGAAAGGAACTTTTTCTGGTGTCATTCTTATCATATTATCAACAAAAAGGTAGTACACGATATGCTGGCTGAAAGGTAAATAAAAAGGGAAGAAATGACTCCCACGTCTTCGGACGTTTAAGTATTGAAATACAATTTAAAATACTTTAATTTGATAAGCAATTTTATTACATAGACGGATACAAATTAGAACCATCCGGACAAGCTGGTTTAAACTTGAATAACAAAATATACTATTGTATACAACGCTTAAAAATAAAATTTTAATGAATGATTAAAAATATTTTAATGATACATAAATAAATAAATAAATAAATATATATATATATATGTATATATATATATATATATATATATATATATATATATATATATATATATATATATATATATACACACACACACACACACATACACACATATATATATATATATATATATATATATATATATATATATATATATATATATATATATATATATATATATATATATATATATATATATATATATATATATATATATATATATATATATGGTACGTACGACCTCTCCCCCGACAATATAGATAACAAACAGATACTATACTTTCATGTAGTGAAAAATATATATAGTACACATGCAGATGACTATATTACACAGGCCTATAGAGAAAAGAGGCATATGGCACTCAGATCTATAGAGAATTGTTGTTGTTGTTATAGGGTTTAACGCCATTTTTCAGCACGAGATAGGCTATACATGGCGTACAGTATTAATGGTGGAAGAAGAACCCAGGAGAACCCGTGAAAGAACTACCGAACCACGAGAAGCTACCGGCAACCTTTCTCACATATCCATTTTGGCCGAGTACGAGACTCGAATCCACGTATACAGAGGCGAAACGACAGTGATCCGTGACGGAGAGTGATGTAGACCACTCGGCCACTCGGGGCCACCAGATCAGTATAAAAATCATCAATGTAATACACTGGCCTGTAGAGAAAACATGCACATAGTTCACCGACCTATATATAAAGCATGCATACCGCACACATATCTATGCAGAAAACAAGCATATAGTTCAGCGGTCTATAGTTAAAACGTGCATATAATACAACGGCCTTTAGAGAAAACATGTTAATGTTAGACAGGTCTATAGAACCAATATATATATCCATATAGTCTAGACAAGATAGTGCAGCAGATAACTCATTATGATTTGCAATACTTCCTCGACTAAAAGTATCCATTGTTTATAAGGAGCATATATATATATATATATATATATATATATATATATATATATATATATATATATATATATATATATATATATAATAAACATATTGTTCAAAGATGAACAATAACTTCTCAGGAAGCTATGCGTTAGTATGGATTCCCATGTAGCAGTTATTAGATCATGTGATCTAGGATCATCATATATACATTATACGTGATAGACCATCCCTTCCCGGCAGGGAGTGTAGAGTTTTTTATAGCATGTTTACGATAGAATATTTAAGGTGCTTTAACAAGGCTCTTTTGTATCTCATTATATTAAAACAACAGATTTTTTTATTTATTTAAAAAAAATATGTTTAATACATAGACTGATGCTACATATACTGCGGGCAACTATCGGAATACCTAATTTAAGACTGTAACAGGAGTGTACGCCCTTTCCATTATGTTTGTAAACACAGCATGGGAGTTAAACAAGAAACATTTCAAAGACTATCTATATTGCAACTCGGGAAAAGAAACCTTTAGAAAAGAAAGAAGTTATAATGCAAATGAAACATTATTCAGCACTGACCGATTCAAAGCTGACAGTTTCCTGAGAACAGTCAAGAAGTTTCGAAAACTTCATCGGTTTATCTACGTCTGCTTTCTTCTACCATTCAAACTGAATTTATCATTCATATAATGGTCCAGTCGATAATTCCAATATTAACTTATGATTGGATAGTTCCAAGAATGACCTAAAAGCCACATTAAGGAATGTATATTATCTCATTAAACAATGTTTAAGATTCATTGATGCTATAGGATATCAAAAACTTCTTGCCATCGAAGAATTCCAGCTCAAATCGAAGTCCCTTTTCTCCAAATGTTAACGATCTGGTGGCTCTCTTCTGTTCCATATTGCGGTACTCTGATGGAATTGGAATTATATAAGTTCCGAGTAAACGGCAACCATCGTCATCGATAAACTTCGGATCTGTTTCCTCACTTGTATATATCCTTATGGTGTAAGCCTTCTGATCCATACTGATAGGAATGCATTGGTCAGAATATGTCCATCCGACAGGTACGCTTTGTCCTTTCTTTACATATTGGTGGAATACATCTTTACACCATTTACCAGTGTCTGTAACTTTCAGTTTGTTCGGTGGGTGAATGGATGGATTAAATTCATCCAGTCCGGCAACGCCGTATGTAAATCGTGCTACCCTAGATACAATCTTCTTAGGTAAATGTCCAAATATGACAGCTCCTTTAAGAACAGCGAGTCCTGCATTTTCAGGTACGACAATTAGTTTGTTTTTGAACGCAGTCTTGAAAGTATTTTGGACGTAGCCACATTCTGCATATCCGCCAATCAAGATAATTGTGTCAACGCCTGGCAACAACAAATTATTAAACAAATATTGGACGTGATCAATGATAGGTTGTATTTGCACATCAAACATTTTGTCAATGACCTCCATGGCAATTCTAATTTTATCAGCTGCAACGTCAACATCTTTGGACAACTGAACGAAATCGCTTCCACCCGGTTTATGTAGTTTGTGTTTTCTTACGACCAACTTGATTAGCTCATATGGACATCTTAGAACTATTTTCTTCCGTTGGTTACTCGCATTGCTTTCGGGACTGAACGACCTTTTCTTTACTTCTAGTGCTCGAAAGAAGTCTATATAATCACCAGTGTTATTCTGGATGAACCTTTTCATGTCTTCCTCTCCTGTTAACCTTTCAACCAACATCAAAATCTCTTTGTCGATGGACGTTCCACCCCAAGAACAGCTCCTTTAAGAACAGCGAGTCCTGCATTTTCAGGTACGACAATTAGTTTGTTTTTGAACGCAGTCTTGAAAGTATTTTGGACGTAGCCACATTCTGCATATCCGCCAATCAAGATAATTGTGTCAACGCCTGGCAACAACAAATTATTAAACAAATATTGGACGTGATCAATGATAGGTTGTATTTGCACATCAAACATTTTGTCAATGACCTCCATGGCAATTCTAATTTTATCAGCTGCAACGTCAACATCTTTGGACAACTGAACGAAATCGCTTCCACCCGGTTTATGTAGTTTGTGTTTTCTTACGACCAACTTGATTAGCTCATATGGACATCTTAGAACTATTTTCTTCCGTTGGTTACTCGCATTGCTTTCGGGACTGAACGACCTTTTCTTTACTTCTAGTGCTCGAAAGAAGTCTATATAATCACCAGTGTTATTCTGGATGAACCTTTTCATGTCTTCCTCTCCTGTTAACCTTTCAACCAACATCAAAATCTCTTTGTCGATGGACGTTCCACCCCAAGGACCACCACTGGCCGCATTGAGTTCCTTTAATCCACCACCTTCCTGTGTTTGGTGCACTGTTATGTCTACCGTTCCGCCTAAAATATATGTTCATAACAATATTAGTAAAAATGTTCATACCTTGATTATTATACTCAATAATTGATAATATGATCATTACTGAAACATGTTGTAACTCTTTGTTTTCATGAACATATCAAATGAACTATTGCACCTCTATCAATTTAGGCTTAGTTTTAATTCGTTCTCAAGAGTCACACATATCATACTAATTGAAAGATGCAAGTATTATAGAAATGCGTTTGCTAAATTTGGGATTAAACACCACCTTTTCCGTTTTATGCGCTCCTAAATAGATGTATATCGTCTTCTGAATGAGACAAAGTATCATAAACACGAGTCGTAATAATGTATGGCATCGGAAACCAATTTCACTGTGTATATCTAAAAGGCTAATTTGTTTCTTATTTCCTTCATATGTAGAATACAGTTCATTACTCTTGCAGTCCTTCTAATCGGACCAGATGTTCAAGTTGTGACGATATGTTCGTTGTGATACAGAGCGTCGCGTTTCACTAGCAGAATCAAACATTCAACACAATACCGCTCTTATCTTTTAGACGTATCTATATATAAATCCACAAGCTTACCTCCCAAATCCACCACCATGAACTGAGAGCCTGCCTCGTGAATTTGTAGCCGTTCCCCTACTTTAATCTGGCAATATATAGAGGCCACTTCTGGTTCCAGAGCAAGGATTAACTGTTCAGAGTTTATTCCAGCCTACGTGTATAAACATATATACAATCAAAAAACCACAGAATGGAAGACATTTCTGTATCTTTTAGTCTACTAAATAGGAATAAATGTAACCATTTTGAATTTTATTGAGAATTATAATACAAGTGGTTGATTTGACAACCCTTCTATGTAGTGAAACCTCGTTAAAAGAATAAATTAAATTGAATAGTGGGGCAATTGCATTGGAATCCTACATTATGATACATTTGAAAGCTGAGAACACTTTTTAAAACACTGAATTGAATACATTTCTTTGTCATAAAACAAATGGAAGCTGACACATCAACGAGCCAATCGTTAAAGCCAAAGCTGTATGTAAAGTCATAATATTGTTTTAGGGAGGAATACGTTTTTTAGCATCACTAAATTTTTAAACCAAAAGTCTTGGTTCCGTCTCTTATATAAAGGCCAGTCAGCCTAAGAAAATAATTGCAATGTAGGTTTGTCTCCGAGTCATTTCGTTTGTACATATTGTGTTTTTTAATTGGGGTTTGGACACATGAAAGTTCAGTACTGAAAAAGAAATGCAGTGAACATATGCAGACAATACTTGTGTACTGAGTCCTACTATAACTGAAATGCTGCTTCCCTCATGAACCTTTTGGCCACATCATCCCAAATGACTGGCACCGTTAGTACGAACTGGATGTTGTCCTGACTGATCACATTACTTCTCTTTTCTAGTTCTTTAATCAAGTGGTCCTTAAAATATCGGATGGACAGGGAGCAGACTACCAACGCTTGAATGAGTTTACCAGTGACATCTTCCAGAACCGTGTCTTTGTTCAATCTCTAATAGAAATATATATCCTTTAATGTATGACTGATATTTATTCGTTTCTCACCCATGGATAATTGTTTATGCTATGTATAGCACAAAATATAGATGCTTTTAATACATTATTTCTTTTAAAATAATAGGTATGATTTATTGTTTCTAATAATTATTTCTTAAAATAATAGGTATTATTTGCTGTTTTAATATATTATTTCTTAAAATAAATGGGCATGATTTATTGTTTGTAATATATATTATTCTTTAAAAAAATATGTATGATTTATTATTGTAATACATTATTTCTTAAAATAAATAAGTATTGTGAACGATTACATTAACGGCTGTTTTATAAAATACAGCTGATGTATGAGACTATATCAGTCAAGTGTTTCATTTGATATGTTAGAGAAGGAAATATACACCAAACAAGAATGACCTTCATGAAATTATTTGTAAGAAACAAATCGCCAGAATTGTGTCGGGTATAGAACAGAAGTTTGTTTTCATGGATATATGGCTAATATACTATATGTGCCTTAAAATAAAGTTGATAAGATGATAAAGAAATCATTTACGTCAAAAGAAAGAGTCACTTTCAGTGAAAATGTAAAACTAAATAATTAGAAAATTAAACAAATTAAGTATATATAATGATACGACACATGATGAATTTGATTTCAATTTATGCAAGAGTTTAAACGTTATGCAGCAAAATGTCTCTTTAAGAAAATGCATTAAGCAAGATAATAAATCCTTTTAGAAAAAAAGAAACAAGAGTCAAAGAAACAACTATTCTGATCCGAAAGAGATAACACTGAAGGTGCTGAAAATTGTTACGTGTTTAGGGGCGAATAAACAGTAATAGAAAAAAGAGTAAAAACAGCAAGCTTAGAAAAATATAACAAATTATTTATTTCCCTGGACAATTACTGTATAAAAGAATTAAAAAATAGCTCACGGTTTTAAGAATCAAATCCAAAAATAATCCAAGAATAATCAACGAATAATATTTTAGAAGTCATAACAATAAAATGCTCTAATGAGTTCAAGCTCGATGCCCGGCGAAGAATCCAATATGGAAGGCGATGGCGTATGTTGTAACCAGTACTGTGTTGATGTGTACAGTTCCTTGTAGAAGCAAGAAAGATCACTCCGGTCATGGAAATCTGAATACATTTTATAATAGATGTATTTGTTCAATACTTTCGTATGAGCATACGTATATTTCCAGGAAAAAGAATTTATCTTTTAGAATGGGAAAAATTTATCAAAAAACCCCACAAAAACACAACACTGGTGACCAACAAAAGAAAACGACTTGACATCAAGTTTTTAAAATCACCAAAACTCTGAGATCTCTCTCTAAAAATTACTATTAATACAAAGTATTTCGCAATTATGGAAATCCCTCATTGCGAAATAGAGGATCACGTGATCATGTTTAAATAAAAAATCACGTAGCCTCTCTATGTCCTCGATAAGAATTTATATATTACTCCGAGAATAAAAGTTGTTTACTTGACCCTAAAACAAGGCCATGAACTAAGTCAAAAGTAGAAACAGTATTTATATTAGTAGGAAAGTATGGAAAGTTTCCGGTCAAACTGAATTTTCTTAAAAATATCGAATACCTAGTAAACAAAATTATATTACATTGACATGTGAAGAAAATGAAAAGATTCCAAAACCTACAAACAATTAAATCAAATCAAACACAAATTAAATTAAAAATAAATTAAATCAAATATACGTAACACTTCCCCATAAAGAAAAAGAAAGATTTATATGATTTCTTTTTTACCACAGACTAATTATACATGAGGTTAAAATGAATTCATAAATTACACACATAAAATAATACATTGTTATATAAGCGAAAGTGCGTCTGCTATTAAATTATATTTTCCCTTGATGTGCCTGATGTCAAGATTATGTTCCTGTAACAACATACACAACCTTAGCAGTCTTTGCGTTTTTATTTTTCATCTTGTCGATGAAAGTAAGAGGATTATGGTCATTAAATACAATGATCGAAGAAGAAGCTGAATTTACGTAAACTTCAAAATGTTCTGATGCCAATATCAAAGCCAAACATTCCTTCTCGTTGCTGAATAGTTTACTTGGTGCTTCTTTAGTTTCTTAGAAAAAAAAGCACACTGCACCATCAATACCATTTTCATTTTCTTGAAAAAAACCCTGCTCCAACCCCAAAATATCACTTGCTCAACAGAGAATTTAAATGATTGGCTGACATTCTGAGCTGTAATAAGTATAACTTTCAACTTTTCAAAAGCCTCCAGAATGTTTCAGTCCGAAAGGAAACTGTTTTTCTTACTCAATACATTTGTAAGGAGTTCAGCAAATATAGTACAATTGGAACAAAATATCGATAGTATCTGACCAAACCTAAACATTGCATCAGTCGATTTTTGTTTACAGGCACAGGGAATTCAGAAATATGCTTGACCTTATCATCTATAGGTGTAACCTGTCCACGTCCCACGATATGTCTTAGAAAATATACTCTAGCACGGCAGGACTCACATTTAGATAAATTAATTATCAACATGCATCTGTCAGTCTGTCCAAGAATATCCGACTTGTTAAATGTTCTTTCCAGGATTCGTTGTAGATGATGACACCACCAATGTAAGCATCACAAATGGCTAGACCAGAGGTAATCATATTCATGAGACATTGAAATGCACTTGGCAACTCTTTCATCTCAAAAGGCATTGCTTTATATTGGCAAAGTCGATATGCAGTCACGCATGCCGAAATGTCCTTTGCTCTTTCCGTTATTGGATTTTGACAATATATTTTCAGAAGGTCAACTTTAGTGACATATATGCCATTCACGATTTTATCAACACAATCATTGATTCTTGGTTATGGGAATGAACCTGTTTCTATTCACCTTCCTATAATCAGTATACATACGGAAAGTTTAATCTGGTTTTGGATCAAAAATGCAAGGTGAACTCAAGTCAATTTTACTGGGCATTTAAAAGCACTCTCCAGCAAATACTGAATTTCCTTTTCCAGTATTCTTGTTTGAGAGGGTTCATCATGTACGGGGGTTATTTTACAGGTTTGAAATTTACAATTTCAACGTCATAGAAAATTGGGTTGGTTTTTGTAGGAACATCTGGAACTAAGTGCTCATATTCAAATAATAACGATTTAAGTTCATTTCTTTCTTGATCATGCAAAGTTTCTGGTTCAGATCTTTCATAATTTCTGAATTCCGAAGATTTGTCTCGCCAGTATCAGTAGAATGATATTCTTTCACTTCAATTTTCACTGAGCGGGACAGGTAAAATGTAATCAATTGCATGTTTAACCTGGCTATTTCTTTCAATATACTGGTACTCCTATAATTTTGTTGGATCCCAGGAGCACTAATATTATAATTTAACTCTTTCATTTTCTTCTTAACCTTGTAATGGCCGATATATGTAATCTAAAGAAACGTTTGAAGAATGTGCAAGAGATACAGAACTCCATTATTTTCCGGACTCAAACGTTTTCTCCTATATAGTTCTGTCAAACCATAATTACACTTTTCACATGAATTGATGAATGCCAAATGTAAGCATAATAGCTGGAAAGTTCCAGACCTACAATTTGACCCTTGACCCGATTAGACAGATTTGGGAAGGCTAAATTGAGTAAAAGAGATTATCAAAGCTTTTACTAATATTTAAGATGTTATATTCCTCAAAGGAATTTCATCTTGAAACCTTGTTGACGCACACATAATGGTCAACAGGTATTGGTAACTTGACCTGGTCTTAGGTAAAGGACCAACACAATCTACCATAATTCAGCTACATGGTTCGTCAAGGGCAGGAATAGGTTGTAGGTGAGCCTTATATATATTCTAATTGGGTGTTCCTATCATTTGTCAAGTATGACAATATCTATAGTATTTACCAACATCACTTTTGACTTTTGCCCAATAGGAATGAGTCAAGATCTTGTGATAAGTCTTATTAATCCCAAAATGACCAGCTAAAGGAGTTTCATGGGCCAGACTAAGTATTTCCTGTCTGTAAGGTTTCTAAACTGCAATTTGATACTTCACTGATCGCTCATCACCAACAGGTACCTCTAGATGTCTCCATTTTCTCATAAGAATTTAATATTTAATGCAATAACAGACAGGAACTGCAGTAGCTTCAGTTTCACTATAACCCTTTGAAACAAATAGAAGATCTCATGATCGTTTTTCCAGTCTGACGGCAATTGATTGTCATTTATCATCCTGATTATAATCCAGAGAATGAGTAGTTAAAAGAGGATCACTGTGATCAATACCTTCTGATTGATCCAAACAAGGAATGAAAGAAACCACATCAAAAGCCTGACCAATACATGTGTCAGGTAAAAGAATACTTTCGTTATCAAAATCATTATCAAGAGCTTTCGTTGTTTGATATAGCTTTGATAACTGCACAAGCTGGGAAAAAATAGGGAATTCTTTTTGAATTGGATCGACTTTCTAATCCAAGCAAGGCTTGTCAGTTTCAAGTGGATTAACCACAACCTTGTCTCCAGCTAAGTCATTGCCTAGTAATAAATCATTGCCGTCAACTGGTAAAACATAGACTGTCCCGACTGTCACGTGTCCTGATACTAAGTCTGATGACAAATTTACACAATGGAGAGGAACGTTAATAAATCCGCACTCTACTCCCTGAATAGTCCCTGAATACGAACACACTCACTATAAGAAGACTTATCAGAAAAGACAAACTACCAGACAATAAAAGACTCTGAGAAGTTATTATGTCCCTTAAATCATTAACAGTGATATGATTGGCCGAATGGCCCAAGAGTGAGATTGAACCATTCAATAGTAATGGTTCATAAGTCTCATAATAAAATCAGAAAGGGGTTTATTAGACGCAACAAATGTATTGCTTTCAATTCATGACCCTGACCTTGACCTCTTTGAAAAAAGAGCATTTGGAATTGGTCTGTCTTGATTCTGATGCCTATTTTTCAGTTTGTAGCAATCAGAAATATCGTGTCCTTTTTTCATGCTATATATACACGTAGGCAAATACAAGGATCTTGAATCAATCTTATGAGAAGCTTGATTTTTAGAAGTTGTGGCAGTGTGAGTTTTAGACGGGCTTGTATTAGAAAGAAATACTTTTTCTGCCAGAAGACTGTTGAGTAGAAGTCTTATTTACAAAATAAACTTTATGAGTTAAAAAATACTCATCAGCAGGTTAAGCAGCATTTTCCAAGGTTTCAATTTGATGCTCGTCAAGACAAGACTTAATGCCACTATGTACATAGTTTTTGAACTCTTCAGGTGATACAAGCTGTTTGAGATTTTCATAATCTTGTTCAACTGTTTTCGCTAAGCACCATCCATCTAATAGCTACTATTTTTCTCTAACAAATTCAACATAAGTATTTCCAGCTTCTTTTCTATAGTTTCTGAACTTTTGCCGATAAGCTTCAGGGACGAACTCATAACCCCTTAGGATACATTCCTTAACCGTATCATAGTCACCACTTTGTGGAACTGACAGTGAACAGTAAATATTACTAGCTTTACCAATGAGTACACATTGTAATTATTGAGTCCAATGCTCCCTTGGCCATTTCAAATTTGCAGCAACTTTTTCAAAGTACGAACAATATTTGTCTACTTCTTTTTCTCTAAAAGGGGGCACTAATCTAATATTCTTTGCAACATCGAATCTTAAATTTGGATTTGAAGTGTGCATATGCTTTTCACTTGCCACCGCCATTTCTTTTACTCTAAATTGATATTCACTCTCTTACTTCTCTCTTTGCAGCTGCATTGGCATCTATCTCTATCTTTCAGTGTTTTACTTGACCCTAAAACAAGGCCAGGAACTAAGTCAAAAGTAGAAACAGTATTTATATTATTATACATTTATGGAGATGTTCAGGTCAAACTGAATTTTATGGTAAATAACAACTTTCAAGTAAACAAAATTATATTACATTGGCATGTAAAGAAAATAAAATGACTCCAAAACCGACAAACAATCAAATCAAATCAAACACAAATGAAATCAAATATAAATTAAATCAAATATACGTAACAAAATATAAACAACATAATGTTGCCAATGTTGTATGGAAAGGGTTGATCGAAGGTAAGAGAAGAGGCAAAATTGAGAATAACGATAAGGATAGTTGCTCTGCATTGAATTGTGTGCCATAGCTTTCCTGTTACATAAACAAACTTGATATGTTTGAGCACCTAAAATACGTTTTGACAAAACTGAATAACATACATAAGAAAGCATGAAATTGCAATGCGGATAACTGCTTACTAGTGTTTGCTTGAGCATCATTTTAAATTGTCGGAAGAAGTACCATTCTCTTTGTTCGTTTTGGTTTAGTTCACAGTACTTGTTTTCAGCTTCATACCCAAGAGAATGAAACTTCTTTTCAGGACTCAACAGGATGCAGGTAGGAGTCTTCAACGAAATAAGACTCTCCCTTCCAGAATTCCAGGCCATGTTTGTCATGACAGTGAGAGGTTCACTCTTGAATGAAAAGGCGTAACCACTGTATGTGGTTCCCAAGTCTATGGCAACCACCATAGCCCGGGAAGAGTCTGACGCAAATGTCGCTTCTGCCATGCTGGTCTGTATAAAGATATATAACCATCTAGTTTGAAAAAGCTCATTAATAATTATATTTTAATGTCAAGGTTAATGTTTATAAAAAAAGGAAAATGGAGATTACACACATTCTGTACCCATCAATCATATTTTTGGACACTGATCCCCCTTTTAAATATTCAGATGATATGACCGAAAATGAGTAGCAAAGTCATGATAAGAGACATAAAGCATTACGTTAGCGATGATGGGAATTTACATTTGAACGAATAAGGCTGGAGGATAAACGATAACTATTCATTATTACTATTATTATTATTATTATTATTATCATTATTATTATTATTATTATTATTATTATTATTATTATTATTATTATTATATATTATATTTTGATATGAAGGCAGATGCTGCAAAAAGATGTAGAAATGTGAAAACTGTGGTGATCAGTTATTGACTTCTTCATTCGAAATCACGACCCAATCAGGTACTGAGAACTAAAGATACCGACAATCACTGTTTTACTTCAAGGATTTTGTTACGTAATCAGATGGTCCGAACACGCAGAACTATAGTTATATATAAAGCTACTCCTGTCTTCTCTTTGAATGTTATCAAGGCCGTCAAAACTGACCAATATATCAAAGAATGATACATTTGGTTATATTTGCTTCCGATAAACGTTTAAGCTATAATTCGATCGTCCTGATATATATATATATATATATATATATATATATATATATATATATATATATATATATATATATATATATATATATATATATATATATATATATATATATTCCTTGTAGGTTGATAGCCATTATTATCTCGTCTAATCAGTCGATATTTAGGTTTGTGCTGCTTCATCTGGGCACTTAGAATGTGCATTCAAAAATAAATGATGACATCATATATTATATGCAATTTAAATATTGTTTACCTTTCAACAACTTTTAAGTAGTAATTTATAAGGGGTAAATTTCCCTCTCATTGTAAACGTACTACCTACCTGTATATCACTGCATACATATAAACAGATGCATACATATACCGCCTGCCTAAATATCAATGTATAGACGTACATAAATGCATATATGTAATTCTATCAGTGCATACATAAACATAGATGAAAACATGTGCCGCCTGCCTATCTATCATTAAATACATACAAGACAGAAGGAGGAGACAAATGCAGACAGAGGAAAGAATGAAAGAAGAAAAACAAGGAGAAAAAAACAAATCCTCGACAACATGGCATTGTTATTTTTATATGTATGGAAGGAAGGCGTAAGCAGTTACAGCTGAAGCAGAGAAAAATACGCAGTAGAAAGTAACACACAAGACACAAGAACTAACTAAATGTAAATAAAACGCCGATAACAAAGCAATAATATGACAGATATGAAATTAAAAAAAAACACAATTCACAAACTCATATAAATAAACATGATTCCAAAAGAATCAAATGCTGCGATGTACATTTCATTATTAAGAACCGCCCTCCCCTCTCACACGCATTTTTTCTCTCAATCTTGCATACCTACCTACCTACCTGCCCGCCTACCTACCTACCTATATAGTACCTACATAATTATATAAACATATACACTCTTGCATACATGTATATTTAGATACATAATTCACCTATCATCCGTCCATTGTTTTATACTTGTCCATCTGCTTTCGTCTCTTTCAAACTGCCTATGTACCCATAATCCTGCGTACATTCATTCCAATCAGACGATTGCTTCGGACACATTAGGTTAAAATCAAAGAATAGTTACCCTTTTAGTGTGCTTTACAAACCAAACTGACTTACAATTGATAGCAAGGATCTGTCATCGTAAGTTAATGATTCATAAACTTAATACCAGTTCAATAAATCACGGGGGCCCCAAGTGCCCGAGTGGTCTAAAACGCTCTCCGTTACGGATCACTGCCATCTCACCTCTGTCTGCGTAGGTTCGAGTCTCGGATTCGGCCAATATGGGTATGTGAGAAAGCTCGCCAGTAACTTCTAGAGGGTCGGTGATTCTTTTAGGGGATTTCCCGGGTTCTTCCTCCACCATTAATACTGGCCGCCATGTATAGCCTATCGTGTGCTGAAAAATGGCCGTAAACCCTACAACAACAACAACATCAATAAATCACGATCCTCTCGCTGTCCTGAATCAAGATCTTCGCACGTTCTACTCTCGAAAATGATATCCAGAACACGAATATTTCTTGAAATAGTGACACATTATGTTTATATACTTTCCTAGTCCTACTTGCGATAATATTTACCATTTACAGAAATACACCGATGTCTGGGATACTAACATAATCTATTTCATCACAGTTTCGTTGAAGCCCAATCCTTAACTCTTACGTTTGTTACGATCTAGCATTCAGCACAATCAGAATGTTTTGTGGCTTAAAGAAGAAAACTACGACTACGTCCTTGTCGCAGATATATTGCTCAAGCAAGTAGTGTCGTTGTTAGATATTCGTTTACCACAGATTACTCTTGCACAAAATCCCTGATTTGCACATGTATTATCTTGTAAACTTCTATTGATCAGCTGAGTCAACAATGTTATCTTGGCTATAATATATCCTCAGATTTGCAAATCGATATAAAAAATTACCACTTGCCCATACGTCTATCAGTGCAACTCGTTCATGTAAGCCATGCTGTCTTTTATTTTGTATCGTATGGATTCATTGTACAGCATAAGTATACTCTAGTAACTCGTATCAATGTGTTGCCAATGCATTGAGATGTTCAATTACCTCTACAGAGTTACAGACGGCGGCCTATCCTGTGGTTCATACACTTGTGTGCATATTTCTAGCTCACTTGCTTGTTATATTAGGTACGAATTCTTGCGTCGATACAACTAGGTATGACTGCACACAATGTTTATCCATTTTCATAATTTCTTCTTTCATTATTTTCATATGGAAAAATATAAGGACAACAATTATTTGTAATTTATGATATTTTGTATAAACTGTGTTTTCGCAAAAGAACAAATACTGTAGTAAACCACAAATACCATCACAGATACTGTCATCAAAAGACAAATACTATCATCAATAGACACACTGAGTCGACCGCTCCGGTGGCCTAGTAGTTAGAACGTCCGCCTAGGATGCGGGAGGTCGTGGGTTCTATCCCCGGCCAAGTCATACCAAATAATTACACAAATGGTACTAGCAGCTGCCTCGCTTGGCGCTCAGCACTAAGAGGTTATTATTAGGACTGGTCAACCTGGTGTCAGGATAATGTGACTGGGTGGGACATCATGCTACATGTCTGCGGCATGACGCCCCAGTGCTAGACATCACTATAAATTGTCACACTGCAGACATCGTAGCGGTATGAGTGAAAAATTGTTACAGCGACGTTAACAATCCAAATCACACACACACACACACACACACACACACACACACTGATTCGCAAATATTGTAAGGAAAAGAAAAACACTCAAGTCCGGTATCAACTCGACCATTATTAGACTAGTGTATATTATATATGTTAACGTAGCTAGTATCGTTCTTTTTCTTCTGTAGATGATTGATCGATGGATGGATGGATTGACGGAGGGATGGATAGATAGATATAAGGATGCATGTATGCATATATGTACGCAAGTACGTAAGTTGGCACGTACGTACTTAGTTAAGGAGTCAGGGAGGCAAGTGTGTGTGATTTGGAATTTTTATGTAGCTTTAAAAAATATTAAGTCATTTCGATACGATGTCTGCAGTGTGGCAGTTTATATTGACATCCAGCACTGGGACATCCTGCATCAGACATGTTGCATGTTGTCTCACATTATCCTGACACTAAGCCGACCAGTCCTAAAACTGACCTCTTAATGCTGAGCGCCTAGCGAGGCAGCTGTTTGTACCCTGTTTGATAAGTCTTTGGTTTGACTCGGCCGGGTTCGAAACCGCGAGCTCCGGCATCCAAGGCAGACGCTCTGATCACTGGCCTCCTGAGCGGTATGAGAGGCAGGTAGATAGGTGAATTAATTAACCAGATGAATTATTTAGCCTCCCACATCCCCAAACCTCCACAACCGAACTCCATCATAGACGTTTCATCCGCAGAAGTAGTACAAAATATGCAATTTCTGACACACATCATATAAAAACCTTTTTTAAAAAAAATATTATATGGTTATACCATTTCAGATCTGCTACTTGTTGCTTCTCTTTTCGATTCACACAAAGTCTCGCTTACATTTATAAGCTGATGCATAATTATACAATGCGACCCATTAACTCAAGTGGGCCGCGCACTCATATACCATATCTAGTTGAGTAAATCTTGGTCAAGTTTTCCATAATCTCGCATACTCTTTACTAAACTTGCATTTTCTTATGAAATCAACGGAAACTAAATCAGGATATACATTCACTAAATAACTTAACGTGTTTAACTGCAATATAAGTATTTGGAATGTTTAATTTTTATATCACGTTTTAACGTTTAGGTGAAATTATTTACTGTTATATATTTTTTTATTATCGTTTGATTCTAAGATCCAATTAATGGCTTTTGTACTTTGAAGATTAGTAAATGAACAGTACGTAGTACTATTTTCTTCATGAATCTTCAAGGTCGGTATGTCAAGTTCAAGCAAACATCATGACTTGGTCCAAATCGGTAATTACTGAAGCGAATGGAGGTCAAAATAGTATGAAGGTAAGATTGTCCTAGTTTGTGATTGGACAAATCTTGAACAGCAACTGTTGACCTAATCACTGAAAAGGTATTCGCAATGTTAAAACTTTCACTGAGAGAAACAGTACAATTAGATATTGCTTAGTTAAATTGATTTTCTTTTATGGAAGCAATATATCGAGGAAAAGGTCTCATTCTCATTTTATTTCTGGTAAGAAATACATTTATTAAAACTGATAATTCTTTGTGGGAAACGCAGAGTTTGGAATAATTATTTTAAACAACATACCAGTCATTGTAAAATTATTGAAAGACTTAAAGATATTTTGATTTACCGAAAAACATTCAAGGTCAGTTTTGGGAGGTAATCATCCTTGGCTTCATCTTGAATTCAAGTAAACATTATTGGATTTTTATACAGCGAGTCTGTTGTGGAATTAACACAAAAGCATATTCAAAATTTCATTCGGAATAACTTCTTAGCATATCCATATTACCAGGAATTGATGGAACATTTAGGAAGTTTATGAATTTAAACCATACTCTACTTAGGTTATTTTTAATTCTTTCTTTAATATATTAGGAAAATAGTTGTGTTCATTATAAGTGAATTATTGCGCATATCCAGCACTATGCTTACTGTTGTCCAGCTCAACGAAATATTGCGCATAATATATGGAACATTATATCTTACTCCTTTACCATGGCTGCCGGTACCCAGCGGCATTCTTCATCCACATTTGCGTTGCCAGGATGTAACAACAAAAGTGTTGGCTAAGGTCTATGCAAGTGAGATCGTCGACCATACATGGACGTCACCTCACATCCAGCAGTCCGCTTGACTTCGATACGCCCAATTAAGTTAGTTTAAATGGCAGTGCGTTCTAAGTAGTCGAATTACCGTACAGTCTCTCCATCTTATTGCAGTTTTTTGTCACTTGGTATAGATAATAGGGAAAGCATAGAGGATTTCAATGACATGTTGTTGCATGCTTAATTCATTCAGATAACGGGAGTTATTCATATTTGTATCCCTATTTTTATGTCGAAGATGACTATTAAATGAAAATTTATCACTGATAGAGAGAGCATATAAACAATAACCTGCTGTTGAAACCATGTTTATCTATTTGTACACGCTCGTCAAGGGAGAATCATAATTTGATATACCAAATTAATTGATAAATGAAATTGCTTTATAATAACATTTTAAATCCCAAATTATGCTAGAGGAATGTGATATATAATATATTTGCTTGTCATCATATGATTTATTCAACAATTGTCCATCTAAATCTTTTTCACTGGGAAGTATGGGCACATGACCATCAGAATAAATTGCAACTTTTATGATGATTTTGGTTTGAACTTGTATGTGCAATCATTTTTATCATTATCCACGTACTATTTGTGACATTTGTTAGCATATCTATAATTCCTCTTCTTCATTCTAGAGCCATACGGTAAACCGGAAGCAATAGAGTAGTGAGCTGGTTCATTCCAGTAGATTTGTAAGGTACGTATCTAAACTTCTTGCATATCTCAGCACAAACCACGAATGTATCATTATTATCGTAACTATAGTGTCCGTCCGTTAGCGTGCTTAGTTAAAAATAATTAATATTCTGAGCATACTGAGCGTCGTCTTCGCATAAATTCGAGTTGCTTAGAAACAAGCAAACCATTATATCCGTTAAACATTTGTTTCAATCAGCTCACGTTTGTATGAATCAATTTCTCCCGTGAAGTGCATTGGAACCGTCTTACATTTTCCTTGAACTTTCAATGGTTGGATTTCATCGTTAATAGTTCCAGATATTGTACGATACACATCAAACTATCATCGAACAGACTCGACCGTTGAACTGTTGTTGCATTTACTTTCTTCATTGTTGTATATACTGTGACATCATTCCCACTTAAAATACATTTCTTATCTTTGCTCCTTATCATCGTTATCTGACGATTAAGATCTCGTCGAATTAACTCCTTGATAAATGTTTGACTGTAATAACCTGATAATCTATGAATGAAAAGCGGGATGCATGTGTACTTACTATTAAATTATTGTGGTTTCTAACTTTATCGACTCGCTATTGTACAGAACATAACATATTGTGTTACAATGAGACACGTACGGTACTGAAAGGCTTCTGGGGAACCATCTTGTCACAAATATGATATGTCTTCGAGTTGAAATGTTGCTCATGTCTATTTGTGGATACCATTGATTTAGCCATTTGGTTTTAGAAAGTAACTAGTTAATAACGAACATCTTTCAACGCTGTAAAAAACAACATTTATGCAATGTAAATAAAAAGTTGGATAAAATCGCCATAACAGTAGTTCTTTAAGTGTAACGGTTACCTGGAATTTATGTATTGGTGTGTTCACTATGATGCTGAACGTACACATTGATGTTGTTGAATGATTTGTTTCAGTCAAGCACACACATTATCATTGACTTAACAAATAGTACCTTTAAGTGATTTTAAACATTTTAATATAACAACATAACTTGATCAGGGCATACATTTTATTGTGTCGCTTATGTTAATGTGTAATTATGCGAATAGGAAGGGATTATACATAGTTTTCAAATATATATTTGGCCATTACATTTGTTTATCTCCCTTTGTACCACTTTTAAGTCATCATTAATATCGCAGTAATCATACAAATGATTTATTTTTTATATACTTATGACGAGACTCGCTTTCAAATATGTACATGATTCCCTTCTTCTTATATATCGCCTTCACTAGTATGCAGTATGTCTCTTCCAATCTGGAAAATATTAAGGGATATGCCAACATCGTCTTCTTATTTGCTAATATCCTCAGACTGTATCACACTTGTATCATATAAGCAATTGTATCTGTAGGAATTATTCTTGCTAGTTCTTGCAGTAATGATTACAACACAAAGACTTTCTCATTCACATCCTTTACCTCAAGAAATAAATATCAGCAATACAACATTAAATTCACAAAATCAGTACGAAACCTGGCTGTTACTCTGGACAGTACTCTCATATTGCACCAACATGTCATGAACATATGCAAGGCTGCATATCTTGAGATGAGACGCATAAGTTCTATTCGCAAATATCTTTCAGTTGATGCCACTAAAACACTTGTGTGTTCATTAGTACTTTCAAGACTGGCCTATTGTACCTCAATTCTGTCTGATTCATCTGAATATATGCTATAAAATCTTCAAAACGTTCAAAACAAAGCTGCTTGGAGTACCACGATCAGAGCACACCTCCCCACTGTCTATCCATCCGATCCAGAATCAAACACAAAATTTGTTCTCTGTGCTACGTTTCACTGACGGACTCTAGTCCAACATACCTATCCGACATCACACATGTGTATACATCAAGGTACTCACGCTCCTCTTCTGACAATCGTATACGCATTATTCCCACTCTGAAAACAAAGTCATACGGACAGCGTTCTTTTGCATACCAGGGCCCAGCAAAGTGAAATGAATTGCCCACCGAACTTAGACACAAAGACAATGCTCACATTCAAGAGTGCTCTTGAAACTCACTTATTTAGGTTTCCTACCTTAAATATTCTCAGCATGTTTTTTTTCTTCTATGTTTTCTAATTTCATGGTGTTTGTAATAACATGATGTCTAGAATATACTAATGTGCAAGAAGCTTGGATTGTCAATATGTGCTAAGAATGTCGTGATGTATCACAATAAAACAATCCAAAACTATTCATGTCTGAATTCAATATAATTAAAAAATAAAATTATGTTCATGAACAGTACTGATAAGCACGTTTTATTTCCAGAGAATAACAATTAAAAAAATTACTCAACGCTACAGATGTTAATGCATAAAATAATAACTTATTCAGTATGTAACAGTATACAAAGCAATGAAACACAATGGAAGATCCAGGAAGAGGGTCCAACGTTTGTTTCTTGAAACACATAAGGTTTTCACAAAAACAAGTTAGTTACTAAAATTATAATTAAGGACACAATAATCGTCAGATACGACAGGTGTTTTCATGAAAACATACCAACGTTCTAGACCCAGAAGAAGATAAACAGGTTTGCTTGCACTGATAATAATCCTAATATTTAATATATTCTCACATATAAGAATTATGTTCTTTACAAATTCAGTGACCCTAGTCAGATACACAGTGACCTCGATCTCGACATAATCAAGTACAAGATACAAATGTAAATAACTTATAATTATCAAGAATAGACAAGCACTAATACAAATGAAAAATACATAACAGTTGGTAGTCAGGTATATACTATAGTTTAACAGTTTATCCAATGGTGGTCAACTAAACAAAGCCTCAAATAAAAGTGATGTTCGAAAGTCATGACATGTTATTGATACAATGGCAGAATGACACATGTAAATCCAGGACAATTGTCCACCTTCCATTCTATGATACAAATGTACTTACGATTATTAATTATTGTCAATGATGTACTTCATATAGAAACAAATGAAAAGAAAAATCATATTTACGAGCCTAATGGCCGTTAGTTACAATTATTTCAAAAAGACTTTGATGCAATCATGTGGGTTTCATCGCAGTAAAAACACAGTACAAAACATTATTCTGAAATGTCCGAATAATAGTATATTGAGATCATGCGTATCCGTAAATATGGATCCATGCTTCTCGTAAATGTTAGCTGCATTAACAATACCGGTGTAAGTTTTCTTACTGTGTCAATCAACGATTCACACTAATTAAGCTTACTGAATCTGCTGAAAGAGAAAATCCAAATGTCTCGATTGTCACCGGAACATAAAACTAAGTCCTTATGCTGTGTGTGTCATTTCAGTGATTCAGGTTTCAGGTCTTATATCGCGTATTTATATAGTGTTGTCATATTGGCTGATGTACTTCCAATATTAATCTAATCTGCGACTTTGCGCAGAACACAACTAGTCTGATATAGTATATATCAAGCAATTATTTATTTTCTAGAAAGTCTATTATTTATAACATATTTACTTTAAGGTTTCATTATCAAATTTGATAAATAAGACATTAACTTGAGACTATCATGTTGTAAACATTCTTACAATTAAGCTGACTTTTTATTGAATAATATAGAACTGATGTCGTACTTTGAATGAGGCAGATATGTTTTAGATAAGACAACGTTGTAATGTTTTATCTTTACGTATTCTAATATATCGATACATAATATCGATTAAGAAACAAACTATAAAGAAAAGAAATGAAATTGGCGTTTACATTCAGTAATATCATGTTGAAAATAAGCTCCATGAAGAACCAACATTTGTTTTCAGCCTTTGTGGCATCTTTTTTATACTTAGCAAAACAATGATCTTGACTTTCGGAAATCCAACACTCTGCCCAACTGAACTCACATTTTACTTACAAACAATGCCATTTTCATGGCCAATTTATTTTCATGCTTGTTTCCTTAAATACGATATATGGGTGTCATAATATTTACTCTGTCATTCAGAGACCATTGTCAGATGAGAGTGAAATGTTAATCTTAGTACATTTATACGAAATTATTACACATTATAATTCATACAAACTATGAGGTGACTCGATATTAGACCAGATCGTGCCCCTTTAATAAGACAAGTTATGACATGATGTTAAAACTAATATATATTTTAAGCGTGAGAACAGGAATATAAAATTGCATAAATAGTATCGTGCTGTCCAGTGACTATAGTGTATTCAATTAATGCGATACAGCTATATCACACAACACTGTAACAGATACAAACAGATTTTGAATTCAATAATCGGGTCAGCATTTCACGCGATATAATGACAAGTTGGCTAATAATACTTTAAATTCATTAGTTGCGTTATCCGGGAATCCAGAAGGAAACACGTGTTCTGCTAAATGAAATACATTTTGTAAGACTATTAAGTGTGATGTAATAAGTACAGTTTGACCTTTACTTCTCTTAAGTGGCCTCCATAAAAACCTTGAGTTGGATTTTACCCCATTGCATGGTGCCCCAGAGTTAAGATCGCTTCTGAAGCTGATGTTTTTAGTGATTTGTCTTTGTAATTATAAAATCTCTTATCACCCACGTGATACCCAATGATAGTTATACATGTAAAGCAATTACATATTAAAAATGTCTATATCCGTGAATTGCTCCATTCGCTAATATCTTACAGTTGATGCCACTAACACACTTGTGTTTTCATTAGTACTTTCAAGACTGGACTGTTGTAACTCAGATCTGTCTGGTTCAATTCAATATCTACTGCAGAAACTTCAAAAGGTTGAAAACACAGCTGCTCGGATCATACGTAGAGTATCATTATCAGAGCACACCTCCCAACTGATATGTACCCTACACTGGCTCTCCATTCGATTCGGAATCAAACACAAAATGTGTTCTCTGTGCTACGTTTCACTGACGGACTCCAGTCCAAAATACCTATCCGGCCTCACCCATGTGAACTTACGCTCCTCTTCTGACAATCGTTTGCTCATTATTCCCACTATGATAAAGAAGTTGTATGGACAACGTTCTTTTGCATAACATGGCCCAGCAACGTGGAATGAAGTGCACACAGAACCTAGACACAACGACAATGTGATCCCATCCAAGAGTGCTCATAAAACTCACTTATTTCGACTGCAAGAACAAATTTAGTGACATAAGAATGTTTCCTACCTTAAATATTTTCAACATGTTTTTTATGTTTTCTAAGTTCACGGGGTTTGTTTTTTGTAATCATATAATCATATAATTATATATGTTGTTAATGTTATAGGTATTGTCTAATGTTGTAAAGCGCTTAGAGCTTCTAAAGAGTATGCGCTATACAAAGACCTCATTCTTATTAATATTGTCGGATCATGCCACATGGAGAACATGAGTTCAATCTAGATATCCAAAACATACCACTGTTTAGACCAATACATATGATATTTGCTACAATTTCCTAAACTTAACACCACTGTCACTTTACATTCCATTCGAAACCGCCTAGCCATGACACCATATATAAATTGATTTAACATGAAGTTTATTGCAGACAATCTCCAGAAAAGCAGATAGAACACCTTGCATGTATTATCGTGATTTTCAAAGAATTATTCGTCGATATAGATCAGAATGTCTAGAGACATAAAATAGCGGGAAACTAAAACAAAGTAAAATGTGATAAAAAAAGAGCATAATAAAAAGGCGTATGTTTTTTGGCTGTGTGGGTGAGCTTTTTAAGTTTGTTACTCTTGAATCCCTCATTTATATATCTTTCAGATCATATGATATGGTGTGTTGAGAATGAGTTATATCGTGCAAGTGCATTGCCGACTGTCACCACCACCATGGCGATAGAAAATATAGAATTACTGGAATTAATATTTTTACTTTACAGTCATTCATTTCATCCAATGTCGAGTTCATTCGATCAGATAGACCATTCAGTGGAGTAACATTGCGAAGTAGAGCAGGATAGATATACTTAAGAGCTTGATATAACTTATGTATCAACGCAAAACTATTCATTAACATTATTTTTTTCGTATGTAGAGGGTTTGTTTCTTCCGTATGCCTGATCAATAGCTTGTATGATAACCTCAAATAAAAAGAACAACATTGAAAATTTAAACAAATATATTCGTGTTAGAATTGAAACATCCGAATTGCAATGTGCCCATTAGGCATTTTATATTATGTCCACATTAGTGAATATTAGTTTCGTGCAATCGAATTACATGGTCCTAATATGCATACTAATTTAAATTGCATCCATGTTTCAAAGATGACTAATCCCATTTTTAATGATCACATTTAGCTATTGATACTAGAAATGTAGAGACTACTAAGGACTCGGCTTTATTTTAAATCGTTTATATCACTTTCAACATGGAAAACATCTTTATATATTAGTCGGAATATATACAATGTTTCACACCGCATCTTCCTATGGAATTGCTTGATAGAATAGTAAATTCTATGGACTCTGTTCAATGAATGGGCTTGGAGTTCTAATCAGTTCGGGAGTTTGGGTGATATAATCAATATATGTGTTTGATGTAGAATGCTGCGAGTAAATGTGTTGACCCTGTTTTAAGCATATAGTAAGATCGTATTAATTGAACAGTAGTGTGTTCATTGAAAGGTTATATATGTGATCATCATAAAACTTGCATCTGTTGTAACAAGTTTTCCTACAACCGCCGTATATGTGATTGTTTTTCACAAGGTCTGGATTGATTTTAGTTTTATTTGAAAATGCAGACAATGATAAATATACATGACAGCTATATAAGGTTATAAATACTACTTTGGCAAATTATAATCTTCGAAAAAGATCTTTGCTAAGCAAGTTCAAGAGGAATTCGTCATTCAGCTCATGAACGCTCATATGGATGCATGTTATTTCGCAGTTTACGCTGCTCAGTTCCAATTAATTCCGGCTGAACGAAATACAAGCAGAGGCCTTATTATTTGCAAAAACAATATGACCATTCGTGTAACATGCATACTATAATTAAAAGCAAATAAATGACACATCGCGAAAAGAGCTGACACGATGACTTACAAAACACATACACTTATAAAATTTTATTTAGTTTGATAAGTTCTATTCTAGAATGTACCTCATAGCTACGGGATAATTGTCTAGCATAACAATTATTTTAGACTTGATGCAACACAGTATCAACCGTTGTCAATAGTTCTTGAAATTGCCTAAATTGTATTCCGTTTGTTCTCCGATCAGGTAACATGTTTGAAAACTTTGCAGACAAACCAACCGTTTTGAATAGGATATAAACTTGTTGATGATTTAACAGCCATCTGATGAACTTGGTACCATCGACAGGAATGCTATCAAAAAAGGAAACTCGGATACAAAACTCAATTGCAGATTTCGTCATTTCCTTCTCCTTTCCTCTAATAGGTTACTCATCTATATCCAAAACAATATTAAACCTCTACCAACGATCACGTTCTGTAATAATTCAGTTTCCATTGAATCTCGTGTTGAAAATATACGTTTGAGATTTATATCGAGGGACCATTGTAAGATCTTACATCTTGAAAAAGACACGTTAGCTTTCCTGTTCTTAAAATCTATAAACTCTGCCTGTCAATCTATTTAATTTGTATTGTGCTTATTGGAGTCTTGTATGTATTCGTATTACACAAGAAACTAAGTTTATTTAATTAAATATGTACGTTCTTCTTAATGTTTAATTTTGACGTAATTACTTTAACAATGTTATCCTTAAATTAATATAAAACGTTTTAGGGTTATGGCTGTTTCATATTTTTCTCTGTATCGTTCTTTTTCTTCGTTGTTTCATTTGTTGACTTGCGTATTTGTACGTATTTGTTGTCCTGTTGAAAATGTTAGTTTATTAGTTTGCCAATTTGTTGTACAGAGAAAATATATTTGTATCGCTAGAGAAATTGCAGCACTCTGTATTAATAGCGCAGGTCCGTTGAGCAATCTTATATAATTAAAACATTGAAGAAAGGTACTTTTCCATTAAAACGGAACCTATTTTGTTGCGAATATTTCTTGCCTATAATTTGTGTGGTCTACAAATGTGCTGAAAGAGGCTTTCCCTGCTGGAGAGAAGACTAACATTATATTTAGGGAATTAATAAATGGATACTCATTATGTTTGATATACATGCATATGTAGGTAAATGTACCGTTTGAAATACAGATATATTTCTTCGTATACAACAAATTTTACAGTATCTAAACCTTATGCAACATTTCGTTCGTTCGCGATTAAAGCCTGTAAGTACAAAAAACAATGCTTTATGCATATTTATGAAATTTAGTCTTCTTGCTTATCTCAAGATTATATCAAGATTTGATTACCTTGACTGTTTGGAGACATGACTTTCTGACTTACACATTAACTCAATTTGTTTTATTTAATCTGAAACAATCGCACCAACCGTGATCAGTATTATCCCTAAATATCATATACCGTTTGCTAATATTCAAAATCTTTAATATTCACCCCTTCAAATTATCTATCTCCAACTTGATATTTACGTTATTAAAGGTTCCGTGCAATCATTTAACTCGTAAAAGCTGCTAGGTGCATTTCCGAAATATACAAGTTACATAATTTGCAAAAAAGGCAGGTAGGCAAGAAAACAATACAATCTAACAGTATGATACGCCGTATATATATATATATATATATATATATATATATATATATATATATATATAACCAATTATTGGAAACTTTGATAAGCATACATTTATTTAGAATTGAACAAAACATATCTGATCTTCCTGGGTGACTCTATTCGATTGAACCCTTCAAATTGGGATGTACCATCATACAATTATGTCAGCACATCTACGTTCTAATTTATTTAACTGATATTATATAATTAATTCAGCATCTCGAATGAATATGTCTGTAACTGATCCAGTTATTTTAGTATCTGCAATTTCCAATATAATTAATACGTAAAAGAAAATATCCAAGTAATTCGGAAGTGCCAAGAACTCCTATACATGGAATAAACAAATTATGCTCACTTACATTATGTGAGTACCTTCATATAGTTCATACATAGAGGTATATGTATGTCGAATCCCTACACATCATTGTATGATGTTTCCCCTCCACCCAATATCGTACCTCATTTCGGGATAATGCTTGATATGTATACTGATGGATCAAGATCTAGATGCTTTCACTATGTGATACAAACAGAGGAAGTTCGATTAATCGCAATTGCCAATCATCAGTCTCGCTTTACACGGTCATACGCACAGTCACATATCCGTAGTCATATTTATTGCTCACAAAATTAAGTGTATCATACTTAAACTACACAATATAAAATGTGTTTTATCTAAGAGGCAAAATGTTTCACAATATCTGGAAGTTTAAGAATGGCAGTAAATGCGATAACATATAATAGTATGAACAAATTATTTGTTTCCTGCTATATCAAATACGTACATCAATACGTAACACATATTTTAATGTGAGTTAGTATTATGCGAACTTGCATGATGCAAATACTGATGTACTTTTGCATCTCATCCTAAGGAGCCGTACCGCTTGTTCAAGCACGAACAATCAAAACGCCACACTGACGAATGATTGTTTTCTAATGAAGTGCTAATAACTTGATGTGTGTCCATGCACATATAACGTTATAGCTGAAAAGCAATAATGATGTTTACTGAGTTATCTGCTGGGCAAAATACAGGATGTACATGTTTACATGCTTTGTTAAACTGCTTAATATGAATTACAGAGTCCATTGTCCGCGTACATAATGATTTCGCTAAGATATCCACCTAATAATCAGAAAATATATATGTCCCTATAGACGCATTTCTAATATAAGGGATATAACTATATGTATCTTGTTTATTCCAGTTTGTGGTGATAAGGACGCCGACTTGTCAATACATATTTCTGACGAGTATGAGGGTGTAAAAGCTAAAGGAGAACAATACAGTTTTCATTATCTTTTTAAATCAAGCGTTTTAAAGCAAATTCGTGGTAAAGCATATGTAAACAAACATATGAGCAGTGAGCTCAACAATGATAAATCTACAAAAGTCACGACATTGAGATAAACCGTATGATCTAAATTATATTGAGACTATGATATACAATCACACAAGTGTGAGAACGCGCCTAACATTTCCACTGTTCTTGAGACTTTGGGGACAGCATAATGCCGATCCATAGCAGTTCTTCACATCTATTATTACCTTAAAGCATACAGTCAGTCAACTCTGAAGCTAATTAACAGACTGCCTTGACCAGCACCGAAATCATCGGTGTCGTATCCTACTTCATCACCATAAGCTTCTTTCGCAATAGTGACTGCATAAAAAAATTACAATTGCAATATTTTCTTGTAAGAATTAATCATCTGGTATCAAATTTTATTTGTTCGAAAATAAATATGAGCAATATAGCTCCAAAATGTCTGATGTATCAGTAATAATTTATCTTACTTTTCATTATATCAACATAAGTAAATATGACTACCCGTTCACTTATGATGTGACGTTGGGGTTGATATAGTGATAAGATAGAGGACTTTCGACATTGTCAGATTAGACTACATTGCTACCAATTTAGGTGGCATAATAAAAACCTGAAAATTGTTTATTGCAATCGTAAGCTTCTTTTAATTACAAAATTCAATTGAAAACGTTATCGAGCCTTACACAATGACCTACTAAAACATGTAAATATTTCCCAAATTAGATATCATACTACACAGCAAATTAACTAGGCTGATGTCGCAAAAATCTTGCGACGCATCCCATTAGAAAAATGCTCGTTCATAAATACAACGTTGCTTTATTATCCAGTTAAATATGCTGAAATGGGTGCTTTATATGTAGAAGTCATACTTTATTTCAGGATTTATAATTTTGGCACAGAAATGCTGTGGGTGGTCAAGAATCAGAGTTCTTTATTAGTTTTGATATTTTCTTATCGTAGTTTAAATTAATGTAATGCCATAAATAAAATTACATTATGTTGCGTACATGTCAGAATAAAATTGAGCAGTAAATTGGAAAATCTCTATCACATTACACCGCTCTGTTATATTACATACTTTTACACCAGTCGGTGTGATCTTTTTACTCATATTTAAGCCCATGGCTTTTCCACGTTACTCGTTCGCAAAACATATATAAACCATCAAGAAATTTCCAAATTAATCCCAATGTGGATACCGCACATTGCTTTCACTAAATGTAACTAAAACGATATTGAATTGATTCTGGTTTAAATAAAGTTTCGCGCGCACATATACGATCAATTAAATCATATGGCTTTGCATAGTTAGTGTGACGCAAATTAAACAATCAATTGTTATTCCATCAGACACTGAACTAGTTTTGATCATTTGACAGGTTTTTTACCACTTTAATTTATCAATCAGTCTAACTAATAAGTCTTGTCTCAAAAGTACAGTTAGCTAGATCAAGCATATAAAACACAAATGTATATATATATATATATATATATATATATATATATATATATATATATATATATATATATATATATATATATTCAAATAAAAAGACTCTTAAACACATGTTATTATGACTTTATCACAGAGGACTCAATGCATGACAATTTATCAAACTGAATAAAATATTTGA